>JAZDUH010000327.1:37687500-37785000 GCA_036419115.1 Scarus forsteni | reverse complement strand
TTTGGTTGGGGGTTGATGGGGGTGTATTTCGAGGGGGGGAGGTGGGGGGTGTTGTTATGTATGGAGACCCTGAGCCATGCAGCTGTCGCCTGGCACGCTCCGGCCTCGGGGAGGACCGACAGCTCACATCAGTGCCAAGTGTCCTGGTGCGGCCGATGTCGGGGGCCTCTGTCATCGTGGGGCATCTGGAGGGGGGTACGACCACCACTGCACACCCCCCCCACTAAAGTCTCTGCAGACTCCGTCACCCCTGGGCTGCAGGACACCCAGCTGCTTTGCCCTCTGAAGCCCCGTTAAGATGAAGCGCGTCACACTTAGAGAGTCGGGCTGTTATGCCGCTAACGCTGGATCTGTCGTCAAATCAGAGCGTCGAAAACCAGCAGCTGTCAATCTTTGTCCCAAAGTGGACGAGTCCCCAACCAGTTGAGGTGTGGGGGACATTTCGTGAAGGTCAAGAAGAAGATGCACTTTCTTTAGGGAGTTCAAATTGAAAGGAAGAAAAGCTAAAAATTAAACACAAAAACCTTTCAAAATCACTTTCCTCTCGTAGAGGTTCAGTCCAGGGAAAGAAATGGTAGGGATGCATGATTCAGGAATTTTAGCAATATCTGACATGTCAATGTATTAAAACTAATTTAAACAGATGTAAAAATGTGATGAAAACTGCTGATTTTGCAATATGCATAATTTGGATCAGTGCTGGGCAACTTATTGAGATCTAATTAGGATTTCAGCCTCCCATGATCACAAAAACAGAGTAATCATAGCTGGACAATCACAGTGCTGCATGTTGTGCTTGTTATTTTCTGCAGGAGATTTACACAGTCTGCTGATACTCAAAATACAACGTTTCATGATATGCCTGAACTTTTAAGGAGGACGTTCTGTGTGGTTAGGGGATATATTTGACAACACACAGGCAAAACTTGTCTGATGTCAATTTCGTGTCAGAAAGAAAAAAAAGGTTAAAGGGGACATATCATGCTTGTTTCTCCTTTCACTATGCCAGACTAGGATGCCTGTAAAGCATTTCTGCCCTCAGTACAAGTCATTTAGTTCCTTCATTGCCCCACAATAGCGTTCTCAAAATCCTCATTTTAAGCCACTATGAAGCTCTCGTTGAAACACGAGGATCTCAGGATGACCTACAGCTACCTTGCAACGTCACAGCCCTTTGTGCTCTGATTGGTCAGTTCTGTCGGGGGTAGAGCCAGCTTGTCCTTCTTCTTCTACTGTATTTTCCGGCAGGCTCAAAGCAGCGACCGCGTATTGAGTCCCCCTACAGGTCAGAGCTGGTAATGAGTGAGTGTGAGCTAGGGATCTATATACTGCTGCTGGACGAATGTGTTCCTCGGTGACGGTTTTGTGGCTAATGGACATCACAGAGGAGGAAGTGTTTTATCAGATTACTCCAATAAAAAGAAAGGTACCTCGTGTCGTCACAATGATTTAAATCTCGCGGACATCTCGCAATGACCTATTTTCAGAGGCATCAAATCTCGTTCTAGGATATCAGAAAAAATACAATATCTCATTGTTTGAAAATTAAGGGGGTGTAAGGTCTTGTTTTCAAATTTATTATATTATATGTAAGTATTAAATCATGCATCAGCATGATATGTCTCCTTTTAAATCGTAGATTGAGTGTTGTGGGGAAAAATGGTGATTTTATTTGTAGTCCATATCGCCCAGCTCTGGTTCGATGTTCCTCTTCATCTGCTTTAACATTCAACCTGTTGTTCATTGTTCTTTCAACCTTGATTGCAATGTGAAATTACTCGAGTTCCAATTGCCTTCCTGTCATCTCCATCTACTCTGACCTCTGATATCAACAAGCATTCTGACCCAAGGAACTGCTTCTCACTGGATGTTTCCTCTTTTTTGGACCATTCTGTTCAAAAAGATGGTTTTGAGTGAGAATCCCAGACCATGCAAATTCAGGATGTTGTCTTCACCAGGTCTACATGCAGCGATGCATTAAGTTGCTGCCAAGCGACTGTCTAATTAACTACAGTTGAGCAGGTGTACCTAATAAAGTTGTTTCACTGTCTAGCTTGGGTGTATGCTGGGAAATATTTGACAAAGTCAATGTTTATCTGTTGAAGTCAGGAGATAAAAATGAAGCATGGATAAAACCATCTCATCAGGTAGAAGAGAGAAATATTAAAGAAAAAAACAGCTTTGAGGCAGGAAAGTTGTTTTATTTTTCAGAAAATATTAAATACAAACATGTGGTTCAAGTACACAGTCACTCATAGGAAACATTAAACCATTAAAGCTGTAAACTATGAGCTCCTGGTCCCTTAATCCTGTTCAGACTGGTTCCTGACTGGATTTACCCTGCACACACCTCCAACTTCACTGAGATTCAAGACAAAAATAACCGTGGGGTCAAGAGGAGTCACATTTATTTATGGGGGGAATCAAAGTGAGGAAGCACAGTGAGGACGGCCAATAAATGAATCAAGAGAAGAAAAACAGAAGTATAAACTCCATCAAAATTATTAGTATATTACTAATTAAAAAATATGGTCTATAAACTGCTAAACATTATCATCTGTCTGAGTGACAGAAGTAAGAACAATAACTGTAACACATAGATAAAGTGTTAGGCTGGAGATAAACTCGCTGTCAAGTACTTGGATTTAGCTAGTAGGTTGTGCACGCCGTCCAGATTTAATATCCTTTATCATCATCATTTATCAATACATTTTCGAGGATAACATTGATTCTAACTTTCAGAATTACAGCCATGTTTGCGGTGTATCCCTGACACAACAGGTAGTTACACACTGCCTGAGGTACTTGTGCTCCCTCTAGTGGTGCCCTCCAGTAACACAAGATGAGTGTATCAAAAATGCTCATGAAGCCGATGTGAACTCAGGGACTAACTGCACGTATTTCTCTGCTATAAACAGCTGATTATCTGCTGCCAAGGAGTTCCAAGAGGCTGAACTACAACATACACAAATCTCAAGTGAACTGCCACATTATTAAATGCTAAAACATAAAAAATGTGCCAAAAATGATCCAAACAATCTATACAATTGTTATATAGGTCAATGTTTCCTTACACCCCGATCATTTATCTTTTGGTAAAAAAAAAATGTCAAAGCTCAGAATTCTGTCATTTAAATAGCTGTTAGTTTTTTATCTATAGAAATAAACAAAGATTCAATTTTCTTCCCATAGGGCGGCATGGTAGTGCAGTACTAAGTGCATGTGCCTCACAGCAAGAATGCCACCGGTTTGATCCCCGGGCCTTACTGTGTGAAATCTGCATGTACTTCCCGTGCATGCGTAGGTTCTTCCTGGGCACTCTAGCTTCCTCCCACAGACCATAAACATGCTCACAGCAAAAACTCAGATCTTAGAAAGTTTTCTTGTCTAATCTCAAGTCAAAAATACCCACAACACAATCTTATTACAAGGAATGAAAAACAAAATAAAGCACTGAATAACTTATAATTATCAGAAAATATCTGCTAATGAAACAAGCAAAATTTGCACCCTGAGGACATTAAAATCAGGTATAGAAAATACTGAAAATAGCACATCTTACTTCCAAGACAATGACAAAAAAAATTTGTCTTGCCACATAGGCAGATACTTATTACAAGTAATCCACTGTGTATTTTTTGTTTTTAAGTTCTGAAATAAGCTGTGCAGGTGGACATGTCAGGCAATTTTGGCTCACAGTAAGTGCTGAGAAATTATCTGAATTGAGACTGGACGACTGAACTTCCATGGATTTAAGTTTTTGCAGTGTAGGTTGATTGGTGACTCCAAATTGCTCTTGGTTTGAGTGTGAAAGTGAATGATTGTCTGTCTCACTAGGTTGCCCTGTGATTGGCTGATGACTGGACAAGAGGGATAAGCAGTACAGATGATGGACAGATTTCCCCCCATCCAGCTGCATAGATGAGGCATTAAAATCCCAAATTCTTGTTAAAGCTGCAAGATGTGACAGAGCTGAATATCCACGTGAACTTGGATGTTATAGCTTTCTTTTTGTAAATTTAAATAACCACAAGCTTAAACTTCAGAATTTACACTCAATATATGTAAATCAACAGCTGCTTACCTGAAGTTATTTTTAAGCCAGCAACAAAACTAAAAATAGCTCCAAATAGCTCCAACTTTCATTATCACATTTAATGTAAAGAAAACAAGGGATATTCCGATCTGATATTGATATCAAATATCGATCCAATATCAGCAAAAAAAAATATCGGCCTGAATCTAAAATATATGACATAAGACCTACGATACAAGTAGTCCATTCTAATTCATTTTTATTTATTTAATTAGGTGTAGAATACACTTATGCTTAAGTTAAACAGAGTGGTTATTTTGCAATTTAAAAATATATGTTTTTGTTTTACTGGATTTCTTGAGGTTACTTTTCAGGGTCTTGAATTCATTTTTAATTTATTTAATTTTAGTATATTTTTATGCTTAAGGTAAAATTTATTGAACCCATTGGTTACGAACAAATCGGTCAGGTTTTCTCTACTATTGCTGACTACTGTTCTCTGCTTGGGTAATCTCACTTGATCAAGCCTTTTCTTACAGTCCATACTACAAAATAAGTAATAAAAGTTTGTATGATTCCTGTTGATACTTTATCTGATCGATATTGGTATCTGCCAATACTTCAGGCTGCAATATCAGTATTGTATCAGAGGTGAAAAAGTTGTATCCGGACACCCCTAACGAAAACATAACTGCAAGTCTCTCTGTAAAATCACATGTAATTATCATTCTGTATGCATGACATTTTAAATAGCATATTTTTAAAAATATAGCCAGAAAACAGAACTGAAAGCAGGACAGAGGGATTAAAAACAGCAGAGTAAAACATCTCCCTTAGCCGTGTTCGCTGGCCTCCTGCACATGCTCCTCGGCTTACTGGCTGATCCCTCCACGTATTACATCACTCCTGTCCATATCGTGTTGCTCAAAAGTTGAAATATTCGCGGTGACATCTGCTCAATTAAAAATCCTCCTCGCTCCGTGCCAAACCGCCAGTGAAGAGGCATGAAGCGCGGCCCTCCTCCTCGTCTTGTTCTCTGTTCTGGCTGAGGAGCGGCGCTCGCTGGGCTCACAGTTGGTTTATTATTTATCAGACGGCGACGGGCCAACAGTTGCTCCTCAGCCTCTCGTCCTCTCTGAAGCCCTGAGCTGGCACCTGGAGCTGTCACTTTTCTTCACTGCCTGAAAGCTCTGAAAACACGCGAGGTTGATCCAACGGGCTGCAGCATTCAGGAGCCTCCATCTGAAGTTCGGTCTCTTGTTTTAGTAAATGAAAAAATTTCCCCCTCTTTCAGATTTCCCTCTTTTGGGGTTCAAACAGGTCGTATGGCTTGTAAAGGAACAAGCTAACCAGCAGTTAAGTTATTTAATAAAAATAAACCAATATGCAGCCATGAATTAAATGAGGATATATTCTATGATGAGTGGTCGTTTACATTTACACGGCTCCTAAAATGATCAAATCCAATATGTTCTCATTGCGTTTTGGCCTTGTGTTTACATGGAAACTCTTTGCATATTGCGTTTCAGGGTGAAGCACTGACGTCAATGCATGCGCAGTACTCTCTCACATGAAGGCTGCACACACATACCAGGAACAACAACAGCTCTGGCCGTCTACCGAGTAACGTGTGTGTCACTTACCGTGCTCGGTTTGTTATCCAGACAAAACTATCTAGTCAGAATTGTTGTTCGAACTGATCTGTTGTTCAGGAAAGAAACTCCTGTATCTTTGAGCGTAGTAGTTGTCTACATCCACTTACTTTTCCACTGCCAAGCTGCTTTTATTAGGCACTATTTTGAGACACAGCACAGCATGCATGTCCTTCCACCAGCAGTGAAAGGATCAAACTACGGTCTTTAATTTTCAAATACACAAATCATATTTTATCCCAAATGTCTGAATGTTACAGGACTATCCTGTTGATCAGGCTCAGTCATTTAGACAAAGAGCTCAGTTTACCCACAGAACAACCATAAACTCAGGACAGGGCAATTAGTCAAAAAATACTCAAAACCAACATTTAGACTTTCTAATCAAAGTAATTTTTCTCATGTTAGTTATTTCGATTATTTTCCACGTGAAAGGTGAGCAATGTGTTTGTGAGCCAGCAGATTGAAATTTTTGCAGATATTTACAGCCAATATATTGGCCACAGATACCGGTCACATCACACCTGGAATATCGGCAAATTATACAAATGTTATAAATTGATGCACCTTCTCAGCACAGCATGGGTATATTTAAATACTAAAGGTTTCATTTGTGCAACAGGTAATCAGAAGCAGTTTTTCTTGTTTTAAATCTGTTCATAAGATAATATACTGTTACACTGAAAGAAACAAGTCCTTTTTTCTGAAGCACAGAGCTTGTTCTCTTGACCTGAAACAACAGTATTGGCAATAATGAATCAAAACAGTATCGGCATATTGGATATCTGCAAAAATCCAATATAGTGCATCCTAAGGTTAACATAACAAAGCATCTGTTTAGGAGTAGAAGAAGATAAAAGGAAGTAAGAAGAAGACAACATATTGCAGTAAAGAAAAAAAAACAAGTTACAACAAGCACACAGGGCCCTTTAGAGTTGCTAAAGAGTTTATCTCATGAGTGTGGGCAGAGGCAGGCTAACACTACCCATTGATTCCTAGAGCTTGAGCTAAGCTAGTTAGCAGTGTGTGAGCTGTGCCCGTCTCTTCCTTGTTACTGCACACACAGTTGATAGAGTGGTGTCTATCTGCTTGTCGTGGACTCAGGAGTGGGGCAAGACAAGAAAACAAAAAACAAGCTGGCCTATCCCTTCACGGGACGTCACGTGGTTAGAGCAAGTGCCATACTGGGATTAAGCCTTAGTTTCTGTTTGATTAAAATGGGACATGGACAGTCTTGTCCAAGTTGACATCCTCCTTGCTCTTGTTTTGGCTGACGGGAAAAGGTCATCCTGACTATTCGATGAGTTTTAACCTCCATAACTTCAGCAGTTGTTCATCTGTTAAAGCTTAAACATCATCACAGAGACGCCAACACTTCTTCACCCGTCTACCTGATCCTCATATCCACCTTCATAAAGCCTCCAAACAGGCTTGTAGTAAAGATCGGGGGCCCTCCATCAAACCGGGCCACTCACCCACCGACTCCCTGTGAGGTCTGCTGTAAACTCGCCCTCGTGGCGGCCCGTGGCGCAGCCACTTGCCTTCCGCGTAAAAACACTTGTTAAAAAGCTTGTTATCTTTGGACGGCGTGGCACTCAGCTCACAAACATGCACACGGGCAGATGGTTTTCCACTTCTGAAGGCCGATAAACAATCCACTCGAAAACAAAGAGACTTGACTGCAGGTCGACGCCCAGATGTAGTTTCATTCACCTGTTAAAGGAAGCCAAGGGTCGGCTTGTGTTACAGGAGGGTCACATACTGTCTTTACATCTTTACTCTTCTTCTGTGGTGTCTTTGTTTTAATGGAAGTTTAAGTAGCGAGGAGGTTTAAGAGTGATCAGGGGAGGTGGGCTGGTGGTTTAGCATGTCCACAAACAGCTGAAACAAAGTTCTGCACATGTTTCTGTTTTTGACAGCAGGTAAGAGGCTGAATCAGAGGTCAGTTAGTCATCACAGCACTGATTCAGGGTCACAGTTAAAATATTTCTGCTGTTTGTCAGAAAGTGAACGGGAAAAACAGACGGGAGTCCCTTTAACTGCAGCTGAAAGTAGTTTCTGGCATTATACATTCACACACAGCAGGTGTGCAATGAAATAATGTCAATATACTCTTCTTTTTAAAAAAACAAAAGAAAAATAGACAACACAACCAATCACCAGCTAATTACAGGGCTGATATAATAATAATAATAATAATAATAATAATAATAATAATAATAAATAGGAATATCATCAACAATAAAGAATAATAAAAAAATGAATTAATAAAAAAGTAAATAACATACTATTACTACTAATAACAAAAAAGCAAAAAAAAAAAATTAACAAATAAAAAAATACATCAAAAAGTATCAAACAAATCCCTACATCAATACAAGGATGTAATGAAGAATGAATATAATTATGGCAAAATAAGAGAAATGAGGGAAGAAGAAGGCCACCACCCACCCACCCAACTGTCCTAACTGCACAGATTAATTTAGCATTGGCTGCTTAACAACCACTCTGGACTTCTACTCCATAAGTCGGTGGTCAAAGGTCACTTTTAGCAGGAAAACACAAACTGACTCCAAACTAAGTGGAGCTTCGGAGCTTCAAACCTCTGGCACAGCCTCAGTCTCCTGTCCTGCCTCTTTGGACCATCAGTAAAAAGATCCCATGTTGGCACCACGCTCAGACTCTCGGATCGAGCCAGCGATTAACACACAACAGGCTCTCAGAGCGGCAGAAATCCCCTCTCTGCCTCTCGGTGTCCTGTTACCCAGCACAATTTTCAGGGGGTTTAGCGTCTTCCTGTGGAAATCAATATATTCACTACGGTAAAAATGAGTCGCTGAAGGTCTGAGCAGAGCGAGCCCTGAGCTCTGCGGCCACCCGCTGCTGCTGCTGACAGGACGTCCTCTAAACAGCTCGACGACAGACCTTCAGATTAACCCCCAAAAACACTGACCAGCAGGAGGGCGACGAGCTTCACGGTGTACAGGTGTGATATAATCACAGAGTGGTTCCAAATGAGGAAGCAGAGTAAAGCCAATGTGGGACGTAAAGCATTCCACATTTGATTTGGGAATTTAGATTTCATCACACTCTTCATCAAACCCTTAATCGCCTGATCTTTGTTTTTAATTGAGGTGATGTCTGTTTAGCTGTAGTCTGTCTGGTCAGGTGAGCTGCAGTCAGGTTGAGTCAGGTGTGAAGAGGAGAACTGGACAAGTGGCGTTGGGGATTATAGTAAGGGATGGGAACACTTGCTTGGATTGATTTCTCAACCTTAAATTAAGATGGAAAACCATGTGCCTGTGTTCATGCATATTTAGGAGTTCTCTGTGGTGTGAGGAAACACCAAGGAAGACAATGGGGGTGGAAGAATCAGGGCTTATCCATAAAACAACAAAAACAAACCCACATTCAAATCGCTCTCTTTGAGCCTCTTTCCCAGGTTAACAAAACAAAACAAGACCGGGAAACAGGACATCCCCTCACATTAGCTTCTCACTGCCCCTCTGCCTTCTTATATCTTTCTAACACTCCTTTTTTAAAACTTGTGTTTGAACTGGCTCAGGCTTCTAATGGATTTGACTTCGCCTTATAGGCCAGGGGTAGTCAACAGGGAGCCTTTGAGGTGCTCACTGGGACGTCCCATTAACAACATATAGCTTAAAATAGATGTTTTTAATTTGAATTTACAAACAAATCATACTCACATCAAAACAAAAACAAAATCCAAATAATTTAATGAGTGCCACATTTTATATCTATTTTCAATTTAACTTTGACTTTTCGGGGGTCAAAGTTGACATGTTTTCATGCCCTTACAGACTGTTGTACATATCAGTTAAGCTCAGCAGCTAAATTATTAAAGATGTATGTAAGTAAAATATTCTTATCATTTATGAACCAGTTATAAAACCGTAATTTTCCACTAATATTGTTGCTCTTAAATAAGGTCTAATGTTTGGGTGTGTGTTATACACAAGCACAAGCAAAATATGTCAAATACGCCTAACCAACATCACAATTATAACACATTTGATTCAAAAAGCCAAAATATTATCTCTCTCTGCAAAATTTTATTGACAAACTTTTGTAATTCTTAGAAAACTATTAAACTTTTCTAATCCAGTATATTGGGTCTTAATTAGTTTACCTTTGTGTAATGATCATGTAATTCTCAAGAATTACAGCATAACTCACGTGTAAACACAACAAGCACTGCCATTTTCTGAGCAAGGGGACCATAATAGCTGTGCTGTGATTGGTCGGAGACATCAGCAGGTTGATAGTTGCTCTCTGATTGGCCAGTACACTACGACTGCACATGATCTGAAAAACAAATGTGTGTACGCATGTGTGAAGCAAAAGGTGTAATGTAACATGTTCTATTGTTTAAAGGTGCTATGAGGTGAATCTATTATCGGCGACATACAGACTCTGCTACCCATGAGCACGTGCAGCGACTGTCGTAATGCTGTGTTCCAGTAACCTCGGAAATGGGAGTGACATCATCTACGACTTATCGGCATTCCAGTTGAAGTCGGGAAAAAACATGCCGATCTACCAGGCTATGGTTAGCTGTTGTTAGCACCCCCTGCGTTGCTGTTCACAAATACCACACGAAGAATGTGATTATCACTATGGCAGCATTTTTGTAAATATAAGTCTAACAATACGATGTATACAGCTGATCTAGAGCGACACACCCCAGTCAGAAGTGCAAATAAATTGATTATTACAGGAGCTAAATAACTGTTCACAGTGGGGGCATCCATCATCGATTGTCAACTCGGGGGTGGCGAGGTTTCACTGAGTTCCCAGTAGGAAATCCAGACTTTGGGGAACGTTCCAGTTGCAGTTTCCTACTCAGAACCGGGAATTCCTACTTCTGACTACAACTGAAACGCACAAAAAAAACGTGACCCAAGCCAAAGCTTGTGCTTGTGATACTAATGAATGCAGCTCGGACCTTCCTCAAAACTCTGCATTGCTTTACAACTTCTTTTTTCAACAACTTACAGGATGCAAAGCGACGAGGTAATCTATCTCTTCCTAGTTACTTAGCGGTAGTTTTTGATCTGTGACAACAAGCAACTTTTGGAAAACTTAGTATCGTAGTTGTAGCCGGCTATATATTGCTACTTACAGCCCGGTGCTCTAAGACGTGTTCCCTTGTTCCCGAAGTTGAGTATCCAGGCCAGTCCAGCCCTGTCCGACCCGACCAAAAAGCTAAGGAATAGCATTTATAGATATCCTATTTTGATGCTATAAAACTCATCTTAAAGTGTGTATTTCCATCAGGCATATATCTACAAGTGAGACTTTTTTGTAATTACTTAGAAACTCCTCACCGTCCCTTTAATGTCCTGTACATTTTGTCATAGAGAATCACAGCTTGTTTTTGGTTCATTTACAAATCTTACATTTATAGGATCTCAAAAGTCACATCATAACTTGTCATGTGATCAGTAGCATTCTCCTACATTAAGAGGCCTAGGAAGCCATTTTCCTTCATGAATACATTCTTGTGAAGACCTCCTTTCCATTATTTGTAGCAGCCATTATTTGTAAGTAATTGTTTCATTTGTATCTTAAGGAAATATTTTGGTTAGTATTTGTACAATTAAGAAAAAGTAAGAAAACACTTTTGATGGATTTCAGTTTCATATGACAGGGATAACTTGATTCATATTGCTACCTTCATTAAACATGCGTGCAAGTGCTCTTTCAAACTCACTCCACGTCTTTACATTATTCAAGTAATCCAGCAATACTACAGTCAAGTTCAGAGTGTTTAGCTATCCGGCACTGTGTGCCTTGCAACGAGCTCAGGCATCAGAATAAAAGGTATTTCCGGTTTAGAGGGAAAATCGTGTACAGTATTTGTTGTGAAAATACTGAAATATCATTGATTAAAACTTTGAAGGTATTCCACAATTATGTGATAGTGGGTTTATAGGGGCCTTCTGTAGTCAGTAGCACTGCTGTCTAAGACAAATTTCCTGCATGGGACAATACATTTCATAATTTAGCATTGCTGTTGGCTGCACTTTTACCAATTTGCTTCATTTAAATGGATACATTGATCATTCCTGGTAAACCTCGACATTAAAAAAAACAGCTTTTAACATCTTGTTTGTAAATGAAGAGTCTGTGTCCTTCCGACAGTTCAGTAAACCGATGAAAGTTAAGTTTGGACTCCATAACCAAAGGCAGTCAAGTTCAGATCTTCATCCAGGAGGTGCAGGACCTCTGACTGCACGAGGTTAGCATGTCCCCGGAGACCCGCACACACACACACACACTTCACCGGCTTAATCCCCCCAAAAGCAGCGGCTTTGGTGTAATTCACGCCGCAGCTGTCCACTGCTGGAAGAATCGAGAAATTGTCCTGCACATGTTCAGCTGCAGGAACAAATGTCACGGAGCACGGCAAATGAAAAGTCAAGATGGACTCCTGGAGCTTTACAAACCACGGCACTGACATGGTGCGTATGTGTGTGTGTGTGTGTGTGTGTGTGTGTGTGTGTGTGTGTGGGGGTGAGGGTGAGGGGCAGCCTTTGGTTCAACAGTGTGTTTGTCTGTTGTGTGTACTCGTGTATGTCTGTGTGGGGATTGTATGAACAGGGTTGATGATCAGGAACAGCAGCACTGTTACGGCAAAAATGATCAGTTTGATAATTTTGATAGGAACTGAGATCAGATCACTGAACAATCACTGACTGACTTTCCTACAGGAGTCCATCATAGAGCTTTAATTAATCCATTTGCTTTTTAATAATTCAGTTGTTTTATAAAAACAGAGAGAAGTTCTGCATTTCTTTATCAATTCAGTTGAAATCACTCGTTTTAAGTTCAGAATTAGTAGGGATGTGAAATCACTTTCATCAAATTCAATACAAAATCAGTTTTCTGGACACTAATACGCTGTTTGTAGAGATTACAAATCCTGCCAATATTCAGTATTGATTCGACTAAGAAGGCTTCTCCTCCTCACTCGGGGGAAGGAGCAGAAACAGGAGGACAGAGGGCGGGTAGGAGCAGTAGACTGTAGACATATTTTTATTTATTTATATTTATATTTGCAAATTGTTGATTTACTTTTATGGTACATGTGTGCTTTTATTACCCTCTGTGCTTGCAATGCTGCAGAAATCTCAATTTCCTAAGTGAATAATAAACTTCTATCTAATCTCTGATCCAATATATTATGTACAAATTTTATGTATGAGATAAAAACAAGTAGCTTTGGCTATTATATTGTTAAAAAATCTTCTATTTTGAACTTTATGAAGGTGGAACAGTGGAGTCATTTGAATGCCTGAAAAATACATATTCTTTACATCCGTCTCATTTTTAACGATACCTGCAAATAAGACATTAAATACCAAAAACATTCAGGCCCCTACTGTGTTGTTTTTAGGGAACATCCTAAAACAACCTATACCAAAAAGATTTATCTCCCAAGTTTATAAGACCTTAGGCCTAAACTTCAACTGTTCTACTGGCCTATTGGCCTGGCATATTCGTAAGCAATGGCAGAGTGATTTTGTGCCAGATCGATAAGGATGTCTAGACAGCGATTGTAGAAAATACACTTAAAATCCTGAGATGTAACAATGATAGAGAGAGACAATTTAAAATATTACATAAACTTCATTTTACACCACTATTGAGAGGAAGAATGGGCTCTTCCAGCTGTCATAAATGTGATACAGAAGCAGGACCATATGCACATATGTTTTGGAAATGTGGAAAGATACAAAAGTTCTGAGCAGAGGTGGAAGAGGAGGTGGTTACCTTGATTGGATATAACTTGGACCTGTCAGCCTTGCAATGCATTCTAGCAGCTAAACCAGCCAATATAAGGAACATTCAAAATGCTAAACTGGTTGGAAATCTTCTGTACTTAGCAAGAAAGACTATTCTTAACGTCTGGATCTCTAAGGACATCCCTACACTGGACGATTGGTATAAAGAAATACTGAGAGTGCTTCCCTTGGAAAAACTGACCTACACTCTTCGTGACAATGTTCAAGGATTTGTCAAGATTTGGCAACCAGTCCAGGACAAAGTGGACCCCGATGGACGGACTTTTTCTCTACCTGGTTAGCATGATGAACATAGTACCAACCACGAGAATGCTGGACATTAACACGCCCATCTGGTGATGGATGTGTTCTGTCTTGATTAGGTCTTGTTGCTTTTTGTCCTTGTCTTCTACTTATTTTATTATTTTCATTATTGTTCTTAGTAGTACTTTGTATAATAATAATAACAATAATAATAATAATTATTAATATTATCATTACTATTATTATTATTATTTATTTATATTATTATTGTTTTGTAATATGTCGGTTTAAAAGATGTCCTGCTGCCATTTGTTGTTGTTCTGTTAAGATTGTTCAATGTTAAAAAGTAGAAAGGGAAAAGAAACTTTTTTTTATAAGAAAATGGATAAACTCTTAGATAAACATAATCGCAAAAATAGAAATTGACAGTTCAATAGCTTATAATTGTATTTTGAAAATTATTAAAGACACACATTGGTATTTAAATATTTAAACATGGTGACCTCTAATCTAGACCCCATATTCAAGTCACTAATGTTTGTTTTTTAGGAACATTTTTTCTTTCTCTACACACTCTACATTCTTAAATATAGGTTTGTATTTTTTCTGCAACACCAAACATCATTACTATGTCTTTTTCTCACTTCTAAATGCTATTTGAATATATCTATATATGTAGACAAAAATAGTTATTTTGGGACACTTTGACATGTCTGATGAAGTTATTTGTTTTATTTTCTGTTGTGTTCATACGTAGAAGGGGGTTCTTGTCATCCATGGAGCTCATATTTTGTTATATGATACACAAAAATACACACAGAGCATGCAAACAGACTCTTAACAGCAGGCTCTTCTCTCTGTTCACCAACATTTCAGGGAACAGAAAAAAACCCAAACAAACCAAAAACCAGATATTTTCTTGGTGTGGGGTTTAAAGGTTTTAAAAGGTAACAGTTGATTGCATGATGACATCAAAATGCACAAATGACTGGGACAAAATAACAAAAGGCAAGTACGTTTATAAATAAATCAGCAAAAAATAACTTAAACTACATGATACTGAGTATGAAAAACATACAAAAAATGTTTTTGATGAATCAGAGATTAAATAAACATATATATCTCCGTAAATTGTTAAGTATTTGCAATAATAATGATGTTAATAATAATAACTTTTGATTTTTAGATCCTACACAAAGAAAATATAAGTTATTTTGGTTTGTTTGCAGTTTCCTGTATCCTAAAACATTGACAGAAACAAACACATTTTTTAACACCTTAAATGTTCCTGAATTTATGTACCTCTGCCAATCGGCTGAGCTGAAAGCTAAAGGGTTAAGGGGGGCTTGAGGTGAAAATTTGAATGCTGGAATACACTGTCACCCTCAGTCATAAGGGAGTTTTAATTCTGCTTAGCATTTTTATTTGTCTAAAACAGTCATTTTATCAAGTTTTAAGAAACATATTCAGCTGTGCTGTTGGTTAACTTTTGCTCAGTATGAGTTGGACATCTAACCGGCAGGATTCTTTTTTCTGTACAAGCCAGAGGAATATTTCATCCCCTTCCCCTCAGGCTTTTCTTAACTCTAAATGAAACCTGGGGTTGGTGTGTGTGTGTGTGTGTGTGTGTGTGTGTGTGTGTGTGTGTGTGTGTGTGTGTTCATGTGTGTATGTGTCCTACATTCCCAGCATGTCCCTGGTCTTACTGAGCATTAGACGACACATTAACCAACATGCCACATAACTGAAGAGGCGGACCGCAGTTCCTGCCCCGGCCTCTGAGGGGTGACAGTGAGCTAAGAGAGGCGGTGTGGGTTTAAAGGGAGAGGCATGGAATTGAAATAAAGATTTAAAAACTGTTTAAAGCTCAATCAGGCTTTGGATTTTAGCTGTTGTTCTACTGCAGTTCAGCCTGATGGCACCCAGGCTCATATGGCGTGGGCTATGGACAAGTGATTGATGACGTGACGGTTTAGTTCTTATGTACAGCTGGATGACATTGGCACAGCAGTTGGACCTGATACCTGTGGTATGTCTCGTTGCTCTGCAATACTTCATTAAATTTCCAGTCAGCATTAGCCGGGTATTTCCAGCAAGCCCACAATATGATTTGTGACCAGTTTTTTTTTTCATATCATGTCTTGCCTCACTCCTGAGTCCATGACGAGGAGATAGACTCCATTCTTTTGACTGTGCTGCAGTAACAATGATAACTGCTCGCAAATGAACAGAATGAACTGTCAACACACAGAACAGTACAAGAGGTAGGCCTGTCACGATAATCAATAAATCACTTAACAGCACGATAAATAAAAACATCCTCGGTAAGTCTGCCAGCCTCGATAAACTGACACATGCATGCATGTTTGATTTCCTCCTCTCTTTCTACCAAAGAGGCTGAATGAGAAGATGGCTCACTCTGTCCATCTTTCTTAACATCAGGGTGTGTTGGTTCTATAGCGGATTTGGCTGATTTATAGCGGAGTGAGCATTTGTCAATCATGCAATCTTTGGGGGGGGGGCTGCTTGCGCGTACACAAGGAGAGAGCTGCAAGTGAGCGACATGAGGAGTAACAAGGAAACAAACACTAATATGAATGATGGCACAAAAGATACAGTCCTTAAGCCAGCAGCCACAGCCCAAGTGTGGGAATATTTTGGTTTTAAACAGAATGAACAAGGTGTGAGCACATGAACACACATTAGCCAATATGCCAGATTTGTTTGAAAGCAGAGACGACAAAGAAGGGGAGGTGCAGCGGAACCTTCGCCCTTGACAGTCAGCGCTTACTGAGGCGTTTGGTCGGCAAAGCAAATATAAATAAAGCAGCGCAAAATGGTGCGCGTCCACAGACAGTATCGTTCACTACGTTGCAAAAGAAATACAACCCTTAAATACAGTTGAAAAGCCAGCAATGTTACAAATGTTTGACAGACAGTACGGATTGACTGGGAGAAAGTACGTCACAAACAGTTCAGGAACTGTATAAACTCCATTTTATTGTTTTATTGTGTTTATATTGGAGTTTAGTTTTTTTCTTTACAGAGACAGGGTCTATTTTTTATTGTTTCGATTAGTATAATTATTTTTATTTACATGCATATTTCCTAAAAGAGAGTCAATTTCATTTTTATTGTTTTTTTCTCTTTTTTGTTTGTTAAATTCATTACATTGTTTGTTTTTATATATTTTATTTGAAAGATCTTGACCTTCCAATTACAGTTAAATACTCTTAAGAATTTAAAGTTTCTTGCTTTTGATATGGTGTACTCACTTTATTATGACATATAATTACAAAAATGAAAAAATGACGTTTCAAATTAATATTGACAATAATATCATTCACTGCAATAACTTTTTGGACAATTTTCGTCCAGCAAAATTTGTTATCGTGACTGGCGGTTGGTGGTAATCAGATACTCAGTTGCCCCTTCATTTATTCTGTTGCCCTCTATGTGGCGTGACTGTGATTCTCGTTTCACAAAACTGAGTTCCACAAGCAATCAAGTTCTCAAACAAAAATGAGGAACTGTCAAATAGGTCCATCACTATAGGTTTCCTTTGCTTTTTCCCTCTGTGTGAGTGCATTGTTTGAGTTTTCTAGTGATGCTGATGTGTTTTTATTTGTTTATTTTCAACACTGGATGAGTGTTGATATTGTATTTTGTTGCCAAATGTCTGATTTCTGCCACACCCAGATTCCCCTACGGCGACAAATAAACCTACTAATATGCCCCCAGTGTTGCTGAATATTGTCGCCTTGCTTTCACGCTCTCGGTTGAAAATAGTTCAACTTTTGAGAGAGAGCCGCACTCATCTGTGACACTCCTCCATAACAGACCAATCAAACTTAGGAAGCAGTGGGACTTCTGCCATTTCTGCTGTGTAAACAACAATGAGCTCCCTCATATTAACAAGGGAATTTTCTCCTGGTCTTCAGCCTCTATCAGTGGTCAGACATGACATCTCGACTGTTCATTTTTCATGGAGACATTTTGATTGAACGATTTTAAGCAGTCTAAAGCACGGTTCACACATGAGGGTTTTCTAAATCTGAAGAGATGTTTTATCTGTTAGAGAGCCAACACATAAAGTTAAAAAATCAAAACAGCGAACAGCTTGGATTGTCCTGTGTATGGTGTGCTCTGATAATCTCAACACTGCATATATGATCCATTCTGTCCCACCACTGATCTAGAATCTAGTCCTCCAAGACAGATACCTGATCAGAAGTGATCTAACAAAAACAAAGAAGAAGAAACATAGCAACAACCAGAAACACAATACACAACATGGGAGAGGACACATGAGAAGAGGGGATGGTGGTGGTCTTGGGACTTTTTTTGAGGTAAAAAATACAAAACAAAAAAAAGAAAATACTGTGGACAAAATCCTGGAGACAGCATCCTCAATTTCTGAGGTCCACCAACCTTTATGTTTCAGGTCGGCCATGCTTATTTTTATTTACGACTGCTTCCATGTTCCACAGTCAGCCTGCTTCTTGATTGGCTACAATCTTGTCACAGTTCACAGAGTCATGACTCGGGAGTCGTCAGATTTCCCTGCACATGAAGATTTTTGGTCCTAAATATTGAACAAGTTTAACTTTTACTATTGTCGGAAAAGGGGAAACTCAGGACAAAAACAGCCCGATCGTCTTTATGTGTGTACCCACTTTACAAACCAACATCAACCCTTGTTCTAGGGTAAAACTGAGGCTGAAGGCAATACCAATGCGAAACGTACTCACTGTGGACTATAGGGCTGAATGATTTTAAGAAAAGATATAATTGCGTTTTTCCTGGCAGATACTGTGATTTCAATTTGATTCACAGTTTTCCTCAAATCAAGCTTCAGTGCAATATTCACTATGTTTACAAAATAGACAACAGTGAGGAAATCAAAGATGAAAAGCACATCACACATTATTCATTATCTAGTATTGATGATAAATAACCTGTTTTCATTATTTAAGGGATACCCTTAAGGGATGTGTTGATGACCTGCTTATCAACATGTGTGGTGGAGATGTGACATTCGCAAATGAGTCGACTGTTTTGAACTGCTAGAAACGACATTTTTTAGTAAGCTGTCATTTACGAGTAGGGTTGGATATTGTTAAGAATCTCACGATTCGATTTTGATTCTTTGGGTGGTGATTTGTTTCAGTATCAATTCAGCAACAAGTAGCAATACATGAAAAATTAGAGTACCTGTTGTCAAATTTTTACTTTTTTTAAATTTTGATGCCAATGTGAACACATGTGGTATGTCATCTCATATTTCTGTACAAACATCTGAAAATAAAAATTTGCAGAGTAATAACTTATTTGTGCATATGGAGTACAAAAGTAAAGACATGACAGTTAACACTATAATAATAAATGTCCACCTCGTCTTTTTGTCAATAAATATGTCAGGGATTGTCCTTTGCAAAATAAACTTCACCTTTTTTACATAAACTCAAACATTTATGTTTGCCTACAAGCATTTAATGCCCATGTTACAGCCTGTTATATTAGACCATGTCCAGTCTTTTTTTTTTACTGATGGAAATCCCTGTAGCAGTTCCGGTCAAGCTGAAGACAGAAATCTCGACATTTCTTCCTAAGTATTTCTCAAATTACTATTGACGGAATCCAAAAAAATAACTATGATCAAAATGACAATAAAAAAAAAAAAGATTAAACACATGGGAAATACTTTGGGAATATGGCAAAACACAGAGAAAATACACCAAAAGAACGTAAAGAAAACAATCCAGAATGATACTAATGCTATTGTGTTTAATATTTTACACAAAAAATACTGATGGACTGCCATCAAATCACTCATGTTTGGCTCTCAAACCTATCACTTTGCAAGCATACAATACGATACGATACGATACGATACGATACGATACGATACGATACGATACGATACGATACGATACGATATACTTTATTGTCCCCCTTGGGAAATTTGTTTTGAACTCGCCTACTGCTTACAAGTCTTCACAGTCTGATAAAAACGAACAACACAAAATTGCACATTGCCAGTATTGTACAAACACATATTGCACATTACATATATTGCACAATGTAAAACACAAATTGCACTACCCAGCTATAAAAAAAAAAGGGCGGCAGCCTGATAAAAACTAAAAAAAAGTGCACAGCGCCCCCACTGTCCAGGAGGTGAACTGATTCAGGGATTTGCTCAATTAGGAGGGTAATAATTGCAATGCATTGCTGAATCAATATTTCTGTCTACCCCTATTTTGAGTCATTCTTAGATGCAAATTAGCTGCAAATTTGTCAAACAGTATGTGGAAAAAACAGTTGACACAACAGATCCCTGGTCAGAAGCCCTGCTTCTGATTGCATTGGCTGATTTCGATTCAAAAACAATAAATCTTTCAGACCGACTGATGTAACAAGCCATTTTAATGTCAGAATCAACATTTTAGACAGGAAAGACCAACTTTGGGATCAGAAAAACTCTCCAGGATTTAAAACTTTGACGGTTTTATAGCCCCTGATGTGATGGACCAAAGCTCTCATTCATGTTTTCCATCATAGAAGCAGAACTCTGCTGAATGTGCTCCACATACTCTGAGATACTATATATCCAGGATGAAATTCACAGTCCAGCATGACATGTGTTTCCACACTGTCGCCCTGCTGGATGAAGACAGTCAGCAAAATGCTTCAAATGTAAAATGAGAGAGCGGATTGTATCAGAGCCAACTCCTAGCATCACAAATCATCCCTATGAGACGTTTAGGTGACGCTGGTTCTACAGGAGGTGTTAGTGTAAGGTGACGTTACAGCAAAGTCGGGGAGAGTTTGTAAAAGAGTTGAGAGCAAAAATAAGAGTAACAATGTTATGTTGTATAATTCATCATGGACATTCTGCAATGAGGCTTCTTTTAGATGTGTTTGGCACTTTTTGCGTTGATCTATCTTAGGACTCAAATCTACTTTTAAACATCCGCTCCAGGTGATTTACAGCAGGAAAAAATAAATCAGGTACAGTTAAAATAGAGTTGAAGAAGTTCACGAGGATAGCTGCTGAAGGCACAAGATGTGATTTGGTTTCCATTAAGCTAAAAACAAATAAAGCAAAGAAACAGTACGATTTGACTTTAAACACACACATAATCATTTCAATCGTACAAGATCATTTAGCTAAAGTTACACATTCAGTGAAGTAAAGTGTTGACTGTTGATCTTTCATTTAAGGAGTACAAAATATGTAGTTAAGAAGTACTAGTGAGTGATATGGAATCATACAAAAAAAATATCAGTATGTATCATGCTGTGACAATATAAAATCTGCCACCGTCTGCAAATCTCTTCCAGTAAAAGACACAAAATAAATTCCCAAACTTCCTCCTTATGCCTAAAATGTAAGACTTCAGTGGGGAACTATGCACATTGTGTCTGGTTTTGTCCTAGAATTCAAGCTGGACAGACACATTACGGGACTTGGAAAAAATGATTGGTATATCTTTGTGTATGAATCCTGTTGACTTACTCCTTGGCCATCCATATCAAGATGCTGTTGTTGCTACTTGCACTAAAAAAATGTATGATAGTCTTGCATATGCTGCAAGGAAGAATATCTTTCTGTCATGGATAAGTGACAAACCACCTTCTGAAGAGAACTGGCTTTTGGAATACTTGACTTGTTTGCGTTGCTCTACAAAGGGACAATTTATGCAAATATGGACACTACTGTGGTTTTGACTCTTAAAGACACATTGTATGACAAACCATGGATGACGACTTCATAGGATAAGAGAAGGAAAAACTATAAACTGTACTGTTACTCTGTTTCTGTTTTAACATTTGTTCTATATACTCTGTTCATGGTGACTGTGCAGACCATTGTTTGTCCAAGCTGTTAATTGTTGTTGTTGAGGGGAAAAAAAAGAGAAAAATTCATAAATATATACATAAAAAAGTAAAAAAAGGACTTATGATCTGATGGATGTGTTGTACTGGTTCAAACATCAAATGTGAGTGACTTCCAGTTAGTAATGATGGTGAAACGTCCTTCTGCTTTCAAACAGACATGAAAAGAGGACACCATCGCTCCTTTGAATATCTTATTCCTGTTTAAAAACCTCCCAGACAGCTCAATGGACGAGCTGGAAGTGATCTATATCATATGATTACAAACATTTATCTTTTAATAGTACATTTACAATAGCACCCTCATTTCTTTAAAAATAATAACATGTTTTCATTCTCACAGGAAGAAAGAATGGACAAAATGTCCATTTGTTATTTTAATTTGCAGGTCACGATATAAAGACACTTTTGTTTAACCACAAATAAAGAAGTTGGTCATTGGTTTTTGATGTTTGCCCCGCCCTAACTCTCATTGCTATGGCTACGTTTGCTTCCTTCACATCGTAAATATCAAACCCTTTTAATTACAATTTCAAATTGGAGTGGCCCCAATCCTCCTCAGTGACTCTTATAATGCCTCACACCTCAGGATAATCAGGTAAGATCGTCTTAATGACCACCAGATATCAGGTCTTTGCTGAACTTGGATGGAAGAGAGGATCCAAGCCAAAAGTCAGGCCAGTTGTTATGTAGTGTGTACACCGCTGAAGGGTTTAAAGGCATTTTACAAATACATATAATTTTCATATAACTATTGTATTTTATTTACAGTGTGTCTTTAAGCACTGTTGCTATTAATCATCCTAAATTAAACTGTCCTTGAATGCAAGATGGAGAAGAGATTTAAACTGATCCTTTCATACAGCCACATTAGCACATCGTCTTAAATAATTTGGTCACAGCCTATTTTAATGATCCATCTGCAGACTAAGACTCAGTGACCTTTGGAGCGACGGCCTGAAGAAATAAAATGGAGGAGGAAGGAAGGAAAATCACTTTACAGTCTAAATATTGTTGAGTGTGAATTCTGAAGTATTCTGGGACATTCCCACTGTGGTTTTTCTGGGCTGCTTGCTCCTCGCTGACCCCCGACCCACTTGTTTGATGGATGACTTTATGACACTATTTTTAGTCTAGAGCGTCACTGAGGGCCAGGCTGCCCGTGCCCAGGGCATGAGACCTTTCTCTGGGTATTTTTTTACAGGAGAGCATGCGTCAGGGCCGGTTTAATGAATCCACAGACCATGTTGAGCATGCAGAGCTTAGAAAGAAGGGAGGGGTGCACAGTGTCACTCTCCTGGAGATTTTCTGGTAAAGGGGTGGGTGACAGCAACCAACAATTACATCTTGATATTTTCTACATGAGTGGGAATTTTACACAATTAACAATATAAAACTGAATATGTTTTCTGTGTCAAACTGGTAAAACAACCCAATAACTAAGAAACCCAAGGGGAAGGATCCAAATGGTGATAAACAAAAATAGGTTGTAAGTACACTATGATTTATTCAAATAGAAACATGATCAGACTGAACCTTATCAGTCCACATGGTTTATTTGTCTCTTGGGACATCCTGTCAGCTCACTTCTCCTTCCTCTGAATGTCAAAAAATGAACGTTGGTGTACGGCAGTGCAGTTACACCCAACAGCCACAGAGGGCACTAGAGAGCTGAAAGCCAGAATCTTATATAGTGGGGCGTTAACATGATCTACTTTTTTTTTTTTTTCAAAAGATGAATCCCTATTGTTTCCGTGGGCATAAACCATTCATGTCTTAAAAAGGTTCAGGTTGGCACTTGAAATGAAGCGAGTGTTACGAAGAAGAACACGATGTTAAGAACAGTTTGATGAAGTAACTCAGGGTAGATCAAAAATATGCAGAGGGTCCAATAACTTTTCTTAACATGAGGAGAAAATGATGGACAAAATGACAATTTTTAATGTATAATTTACGGGCCATGATATAAATACGTTTTTGTTTAAGCACAAATTAACGTTGGTCATCGGTTTCTGCTGTTTGCCTCGCCTTTAGTCTCTTTGCTTTGGCTTGACCTGATTCCTTCACATCATAAATATCAAACACTTTTAATTATAATTTCAAGTTGGAGCAGCCCTGATCCTCTTCGGTGACTCTTAACACACCTCACATCTGAGGTTCATCAGGTGAGATTGTCTTGATCACCACCAGATAATCAGGCCTTTACTGAACTTGGATGGATGAGGGGATCTGAGCCAAAGTTGTTGTGTAGTGTGTACCCCACTGAAGGGTTTAAGGACATTGAATAGGCCTGTCACGATAACAAATTGTGCTGGACGATAATTGTCCAAAAAATTATTGACTGTAAACAATATTATTGTATATATTATTTTGATTTTTTTTCTTTTTTTTCATTGATGTAATTATAACATATGGCAAAATAAAGTGAGTGCACCATATCAAAAGCAAGAAACTTTAATTTCTTAAGAGTGTTTAACTGTAATTGGAAGGTCAGGATCTTTTTAAAAAAAATAAACTAAACAAAAAATATAATAAATCTTACAAACAAAAAAAAAGGGAAAAAAAAAACAATGAAAATGAAATGGACTCTCTTTCAGGAAAAATTGCATGTAAATAAAAATAATTATACTAATCAAAAACAATAAAAAATAGACCCTGTCTCTGTAAAGAAAAAACGAAACCAATAAAACCACACACAACAATCAAAACAATAAATTGAAGGGAGTTTGTACAGTTCGTGTACATGTACTTTCTCCCAGTCAATTTGTACTGTCTGTCAAACATTTGTAACATTGCTGGCTTTTCAACCATATTGAAGGGTTGCATTTCTTTTGCAATGTAGTAAACAACACTGTCTGTGAGTGCACATTATTTTGCGCTTTTATTTATATTTTCTTTGCAGACCAAATGCCTCAGTAAGGGCAAGGACGAAGGCTCCGCTGAAACTCCCCTTCTTCTTCTTCATCGCCACTACTTTCAAACAAATACGACATATCTGCTTGACGGTGTTCATGAGCTCACACCGACAAGCATTCTGTTTAAAACCAAAACATTCCCACACTGGGGCTGTGGCAGCCGGCTTAAGAACCATATCTTTCGTGCCATCATTCATATGATGTTTGTTTCCTCGTCACTCCTCAGGACGCTCACTTCAGCTCTCTCCGTGTGTACTTGCAAGTGGCCCCACCTCCCCCCCAAAGATTGCATGTCAGACAGATGCTCACTCCGCTTTACATCCACTATAGAACCGATGCACCCCAGTGTTAAGAAAGATAGACGAAGTGAGCCATCTTCTCATTCAGCCTCTTTGGTATAAAAAGAGGAGGAAAACAAACATGCATGCACATGTCAGTTTATCGAGGCCGGCAAACTTACCGAGGACGTTTTTATTTATCATGCTGTTAATTGATTTATTGATTATCGTGACAGGCCTAGCATTGAACAAATATATATGCTATTTATATAACAATTGTTTTTCATATATAGTGAAAAACAATACTTCTGCATAAATCAACAAAGGGTTGTTGTAATACTTAAATCATAAACTTTGAAATGATGCAAACAAAAAAAAAAAAAACAAACAGCCACACAGCCAACCACAGCCAGAGAAATAGATTTGGCCCATTTCAAAATAATCCTGTGTGGACATGAAACGATTCAGGGAAAATATGCAAATCTGGGGTGTTTTTCCAACTGAATCAGAACAAAGCAACTGATCTGTAGGTGTGAAAATCACCTAAGTCTCTAAGAGCAAGTTCAAGCTTTTAAAACAAACAGAGAGAGAGAGTGAAAGGCAGGGCCAAAAGTCCTCAGTCTCAGTCCTAAGACCCTCCAGTGTGAGAAAAACCTCCTGTATTCCTGCACGGCGAGACAAAGATCAGACAAGCCTCAGTCTGAAACCGATCTGCGGTCTGAACTCAAAACAAAATGAAAACTAAACAAATGAGGAGCCTCTTCCCATGCTCCCCTCCATTCATATTCTGCCCATAAGACAATAACAAACCTATTAGTGCTGATCATCAACCATAAATATCAAACAATCGCCAGGCCCAGATGGGGAGGATTATGCCGCCTTAAAGTCATTACCATCACATCCTCTCCTTAAGCTTCCAATCCCCCCTCTCAGCTGCATTGTAATACCCACCGAGGATCATTTTCCCGTATTAAACTCGCTGTTTGACGATGAGCTTATTAATGCTTTTGTCTCGCCGTGCCAAAACAAATGCCCTCCGCCCGGGTGGATGGAGTCCGGGGCGTGATGTGATCAGTGGAAACACGCAGAGCCAGGAGTTTTCAGGCTCGTCCTTGGTGGTGGCGGGAGGTTTTTTCTCCTTTGAAGTGAGGACAGTGCATGTTTCATGCTCAAAGTGGCTGTCAGAAGTCAGGCCGGGCTTATAACAGGCTGAAACCTGAGAGCACAGAGGGGCTTAGGCTTCCCTCGCCAGAGTTTTGATATCAATTAGATTTGAGGCCACCTGATATGGCGAGGGCCCAGCGCTGAACATCTGCATGGGATAATGAGAAGAGGAGGAGGAGAAGGAGGAGGGAGGTGGCTGTGCTGTGGCACCTTGGCACTGCTGGAGGACACACGTGAAACATCAGTTCACACTGCTGAAACACGTCAACGCAAAAGAATCAGAGTGTCATTTGTCACACAGACGCAAGTCAAGCCCCAGGAGACAAATTTAATAAGAGGACAAGTGCAAAAGAAAGTAGCAAAAATATCACAAATATAATAACTTCATTTATCCAGCACATTTAAAAACAGATGTTTACAAAGTGCTATAACAGACAAAACAAAGGCAAAAAAGGTAAGACTCAGGAGACAATAGATCAACAATCAGGTCAACATAGACCAAAAGAGTCAAAAGAAAAAGCACAGAGTGTCACGTTTATTAAAGCAACAAAAGGAAAGAAAATGGCCAACTGGTAAAGACCTACTTATGCTCAACGTTAAACACAGGTCCAGCTGATGGCTGTAAACAGCCACATATATCTTCACATTGAGGTTACCAGCCTCAGAGGACCAAAGGACCACATCACGTCCGACTGCTTCATAAACTTCAGTCAGTTCAACACAGGGCTGGGAACTAGACTCCTCCTGAATCCACGCTCAGTACCAACAATCCGTCGTCAAACCTGATGATGAAAATGTGAGTTTTTTAATGCTGTGTAGTATTAATTTTGCTCAATGCTACAAGCTAATGATAACAACAGGGGGTAGTGAAACAGCGGTAACTTCACATGCTTGTCAATGTTCACGTTACTCGTTGAAACTCTGAAGTATAAACTTCGGAGAATAAGCATTCTTACATTAGTCAATAGAAGTTTAACCTTTGGCTTAATATAGATCTGACCAAAATCTTAAGACCAGTTGAAAAATTGCTAGAATATGCATTTTGCACATTTGGACCTTAATGAGGTTTTAAACAGAGCGACAATGTGAAACAGTAAGAAGGGGGAGAGTGACAAAAAAAATTTGGAACTTGTAATACAAAAAAAACAAAAAACAAATAGGCTGTTTATCAGCTGATCAAAAGTTTAAGACCACAGGCTATTAAAGCCAAAATCTGCTCAAAATTTTCATTTTCTGTCAGGCATTCACACGGTCATGCCCTCCTGATGGCTAAAGCTAAGAAGCTTTCTCTTCTTGAACGTGGTCGGATCGTCAAGCTGCATTAGCAAGGCCTCTCGCAGCGTGCCATTGCTGCTGAGGTTGGACGCAGTAAGACAGTCATTCTAAATTTTTTTGAAAGATCCTGAGCATTATGGAACAAAAAAGTCAAGTGGTAGACCCCCAAAAATTACACCTGCGCTGAGCCAGAGGATCCGAATGGCTGTCCAAGACACAGGGCGGTCAGTGTCCCAAATTAAGGCCCTTACTGGTGCCGACTGCAGCGCAACAACCATCAGACAGCATCTGCAGGAAAAGGGTTTCAAAAACAAAAACCTAATTCAAAGACCTCGCCTCCTTCGTCACAAAACTGCCTGTTTAGACTTTGCCAGGAAGCATCAAACATGGGACATTGAAAGGTGTAAAGAAGTTTTATTCTCTGATGAGAAAAAATGTAACCTTGACGGTCCAGATGGCTTCAACGTTACTGGCATGACAAGGAGATCCCACCTGAGATGTTTTCTACCCGGCACAGTGGACGGGGGTCCATCATGACCTGGGGTGCTTTTTCATTCAGTGGAACACTGGAGCTTCAGGTGGTGCAGGGTTGTCAAATGGCGGCTGGTTACGTGCAGATGTTGCAGCGGGCATCCCTCGTGACTGAGGGCCCTCGTCTGTGTGGTAACAGCTGGGTTTTTCAACAGGACAACGCTGCAGTTCACAATGCTCGCTTGACCAAGGACTTCTTCAGGGAGAATAACATCACTCTTTTGGACCACCCCGCATGTTCCCCTGATTTAAATCCCATAGAGAACATTTGGGGATGGATGGAAAGGGAAGTTTATAAAAACGGACATCAGTTCGAGACAGTTGATGCCCTTCATGAAGCCATCTTCACCACCTGGAGCAATGTTCCCAAAAGCTTCCTGGAAACACTCGAATCAAGCGTGTCCAAACTAATTTTTGAAGTGATTATCAAGAACGGTGGAGCTACTCATTACTGAGTCCTACTGAGAAACATTTTTGTTCTGGTTTGGAGAGTCTGTTGTAATTTTTTGAGCGATGGTCTTAAACTTTTGATCAGCTGATGAACAGTCTATTTTAGTTTTCTTGTTGTTTTCAATAAATTACTTTTTCAAAGTCCTTTTTGTCACACTCCCCCTTCTTGTTTTTGCATATTGTAGCTCTATTTAAAACCTTATTAAGGTCCAAATGTGCAAAATGCATATTCTAGCAATTTTTCAACTGGTCTTAAGATTTTGATCAGGTCTGTATCATCATTCTTTTACCCACCCCATTTCCCCTTTGATTTTGCTAATGTTAGTCTGGAAGGTAGGTATAATCATGGCTTTGTCCCACTGTGGTGACTAGGCAGAGATTAGTGTGTTGTGCATTAGCTTGTGATGTTTGAGGAAAACAAGTTTCGCTGTTGTCTGGTAAACGGCATGAATTTGCAGTTCAGGTGTGTTCAGGACTGTAAGCGGTGCGTGACTGGATTGGCAGTGCACGCTGCTTCGCTCGAGTGATGCTGCTGGTGTCATGAAGTTCGCGTTTGTTACTGTGTTGGCCGATGCTCTGGCTAATTAGCATATTAAGGTGACTGCCCACTAAACCAGCTGTTCTGAACAGAGGGGTTATGTAAGCGTGGCAAGAATGCAGCTGTGCTTTAGTCATAGGCCTTTTCGACCAAAGCATGTTACTAACATTTTATGAAGACATAAAAAATCTATGTTAAACTGCAGAAAAGGAGCAAAATATAGGACCTTTAAGGAATTAAATGGGCTGGCACCACAGTACAGACCTCTTGCATGCTTAGGCCCTCAAGGTCACCTCGGTCCAATGATCATCTGCAACTTGTCATCCCGTAAACCAGGCTGAAAAATAGGGGCAACCATATTTTATCAGCAGTTGCAAAAAACTTGTGGGATGAGCTACCCCCTACATAGTCAGATGCTTGTGCGGTCAAAGGTATCAGGAAGTTGATGTCATAGGCACTGGGAACACACTTGCAGAGCGAGTCATCCTGGGTACTGCAGGTCAGACCTTTACCTAGGTAAAAGTTGAGTTCTTGTCCATCACTTTTGCTGTTCAATCAACAGAGCACACTTTGGCCAAAGAAACTTAACATGCTTATAAACGTGTTCAGTTGGCTAGCAGGGTCAAATTAGAACTTTCTGATAGGGTGTTTAAAGAGGATACATTAAATTTATGAAAATAAAAAAGATATAGAAACCAGAATAAACACAAAAAGTGA
This sequence comes from Scarus forsteni, assembly GCA_036419115.1. Classification (NCBI taxonomy): domain Eukaryota; kingdom Metazoa; phylum Chordata; class Actinopteri; order Labriformes; family Labridae; genus Scarus; species Scarus forsteni. Next base: position 37,755,470 of record JAZDUH010000327.1, on the reverse strand, counting down.
ATAGTTGAAATCGTGTTTAAGTTGATTTAACTCCACCCAGGCCTCCCTGAACAAAAAATACTGAAACAGCATCAACATCAAAAATAGCTGATCTGGTTCACAGGTTGATAACAAACTAACAAGTGCATGTGTAGTCCCAGTCCACAGAGACCTGGTCCAGAGTGTGATCCACTTTAAAGGTTCACTGAGAAGGTTAAGAGTGGAGGACCAAACAGGAAGTACTGCTCTCTGGGGACGCTGGTCGATCCAGTCTTATAATTAACGTCCTCTGTGTTTCTGCACCAGCCGCTCGCTGGCAAAACGCAAACATCTCTGCAGCAGTGTCACATTTCAAAGTCAAAGTCCTCAGCAGCAGCAGCAGCAGCAGCTGGAGAGCAGAGCATTTCTCCACTGTGTGCTGCTGAGAGGCCACGAGGATGGAGGAATGAGCATGTTTGATAAACTGCAGATGTCCTGAAGGATAAACTGAAGCTGCTGAGAGACTCACAGACGGTCAACAAACTGAACCACAGCTTCAGCTGATCCACCGAGTAAAAACAAACTCAGTAAAGAGACAGCTTATTACTTATAACTAATAAAAGAGAACTAGAGAATTAAAAACCATGCCCTGAAACCTCCCAAAGATTCTGAACCACTCAAAAGGTGTTCCAAGGAATTTATGGTACCAGATTGTTGCCAATATGACAATATTTCCAATTTTATTACTGCCAATACTGACATTTTGTGTCAAGAGCACAAAGCCCTTGTTGAACTTACACTGATCGGTTCCTTCCATGATCAAGTTCATTTGTGTAAGAAATGGATGTGAAGCAAGAAGAGCATTATTTAAATCCTTAATAACAGACATTTTTGATCATTTATAGAAGTTGGCATTGAGTAATGATGATCATGATTAGGGCTCTATAAAATCTGCCATCGAGGAATCACAGAATTGGACATAAAACACAGAATTCAATATAAATGGACGACACTTTAAGTAAAAGCTTTTTTTCGGGATAAAAGGAACCTATCTCTGAGGAACATGCCCTTGGGAGGTCACGAGGGCTAGGAACAACACAGCTTCACTTCACTTCCCCTCCTCCTCCAAACATGTCGAAACCACCGCCTGAGACACCAGCTAAGTTGGCAAAAAAGTTACAAAACACTGGCTAACTCCATAGTACAGGGAAGAGCAGTTTCCCACAGTTCTGCAAATTTTGTAGACAAGATTGTTGACTGGACCTGTGAAGATATGTGTGAGGAACACATGTGTGAGGAGAAGGAGTGTCCATATGTTTTTACTTTATACTGTATTACTACTTGGGTTAAACTTGAGCAAAATAATAAAAACTGAATTCTCAAAAAAGAGGAACATGTGAAAAAACAACATAGATTTTATAGAACCCTACATGATACACTGTATATATTTTTTTAACTTACAGCCTATATGTGAGATATTAATGCCCATTTGTATGGTAAAATCAGCTGTAAATAATGGCAAAAATGATCATGAATGAATATCAACTTTTTGTGCAACTATATGTCATTATCGATGATGGTCTGATAATATTGTGCATCCCTAGTTTCTAATAAACCTATATTTAAAAAGACATCCTCCATACAAAACAGTTGATGTGACGATTAAGAGTAAACACTTGTCTGTAGCACAGCCATGTTGGAGAAAATGTGGGGCCATGAATGTTGATCATTCACATATATTCTGGCTCTGTATGGGAATTGTGCCGTTTACGGAGAATGTTAATCTGATTATGAAGAAAATACTTGACTATGATATTCCTCTGACATGTAAAGTGATGTACTTTGATGTGGCTTGATGACTGGAGATATTGTTAAAAGAGAGGACAGATATTTATTAAAAATCTTGTTGGCAGCTTGTAAATAGGCTGTCACAAGGACATGGCATAAGACTGATCCCCCAACACAACGAGTGGTTGAATATTGTGAAGGAAATATAGCTATGAAACATTTAACCCACTGTGTGAAGATTCAGGAGGATCAATTCCAGGAGAAAAGGAACAAATGGACAATGTTTACATTGCAACGATAAGAAATAAACTGAATTGATAGGAAAAAAGGCCACAGTAACATAACTGTTTGGAGACAAGGCAGTCATGAACCCTATTTGTATTTTTTTGTTGTTGATGTCTTCTGAAAAAAAATACAAAGCAAAACAATAAAAACAAAGTGTTAAAAAAACAGTTGTTGTGATGAATGTGCTGGTGCAAGCAGGTGCCAAAGTTAGCCAATTAGCTTTCCAAGTCAATCGTACTTCCATGTGTTAGGAGCAGCAAGGAAAAGTCCCTTCCGTCCCTTCTTCATTAAGAAGTTTGTGGGTGAGCCCCGAGTAAAGCCCCACTACACTCCTCTCTGAAAGCACCGCTCCGCAAAAAGGAGCAGAACAGCAACCAGGAACGATACCGACTGAAGACCAAAGACCACTGAACAGTTTTACCCAACTTCTGTTTAACTCCAAACTAACAAAATGATAAACTAATTCTATCATATGTTTCACACCTATATCCCTGCAGCACTGTAACAAGCTCCAAAAGAGGGTTGTTGAAACAATTTTTAAATCCAAAAGCTTCATGAAATAAACTTTTGCACATCTTGAAGGTCTCTTCAGCTCCAAAGTATCCGATTTCGGGAATGCTTGCACACTCTCCAAGAAAAACCTAAGAAAAAGTGAACTATTCAAGTAGAAATATAGCTATGCTGCACATCAAATTAAACAGAGAAAACTCAGCCACACAAACATATAAGCCATTATTACATATAACAAACAAAACTAAAACACAAAGCAAAAAAAGTAAAAGAAAATTCAAAATCTGTAGGGAGCCACCTGATGAAAGCCTGGCATCGCACTCGACACATTTTTGCCTTTAGCTCCGACCCACAGCAAGCTACACACACACATGAAACACCTGCACCTACTACTGATCCTTCTCTATTAAATACGCAATTCCAAGATCAAAACACAGGAAACAGGCCAAGATATAGCCCTTTGTATTTTACTGTCTTAGGCCTCAATGGAGGTGTCACATTATTAAATACTATGATTTTTAGGCTTTATGGACATTTTTGAGTAAAAAAATCTTAGAACCATGGTCCAAAAGAGCTGATTACATTGAAGACGTGCTAGATGTACATTTTAAACATTTTATTTAATTTGGCTTTTATTTGACAAAATGAATATATATTTCTGACCTTTAGCTCAATATGCACTGTTTTTTCTAAATCCTCGCCTGACCATGTTGTTATATAACCTCTCTAATTTTGCTCTGCATCACACATATACTGATAACTACACATCTGGATAAATGTCTGAATTGTTTCTTTTATTGTGACACCAAAATAATTCAAATAGACCTTGTGGTTGCAGAGATACACTCTTTTCTTTATGAGAATGTCATTTTTGAGCAAAAGGCTTAAAAAAGGGGCTGAACCGGTTAAACCATTTTGCAGAGCTGGCAGATTGTAGTAAATCTTGGAATAAGAACCCCATTGCAACAAAAACAGCTTTGACAAATTGTGAATCGGCTAGAATTGAAAATCTAATCTGAATCAAATCATAGTTTTCAGAATTGGAACTGTACCATAAAAAAAGAATGGATTGATTTTTTATTAAAAATTTCTTTACAACAGTCAAGTCAAAGTTTCAAACCCACTTCATGAACCATCATCTCTCGGTCTAGACGCTAACAGGATCATGTTCAACATTCGCCCCTGTCTGGAAATTTACCCTTGACTTTGGGTCCTTTTCTCTTTCAGTAACCTTAGCCTGGATGTCCCCTCCCCTTTTGTCCTCGCTGACCCCTCACCGGAGCTGAATTTACATTCTTTACCAATCCTTTAAGCTCGGCGACCACGACGCTCTCATCCCCTGATCAAAACAGACCTGTTGACACGTCCTGCAGGGTCCCAGGACGCAGTTTGTCCCCCTCGGCTCCTCTAATTGGCTCTCCAAGAGGAAAAAGATGTGAAGAGACGGCGAGCAGGAGGAAAGAGGTCTCACGGTAAATCGTCTGGTTGTCAGGCACAGAGGAGAGTACAGCTTCATTAGGAGGGGATAAGCAGAGGCGAGATGGAAGGTCAAAGGTCAGAGATGATGTGTGAAGAACAAAACACCTGCAGAGTGAAGCTGTGAAGATGAGAGCCAGCTTTAGGTGTGGGAAGAACCAAAAACAGACTTCTAACTGGAGCCAGCGTCTGCTGGTTTGATGCCTAAGCTGGTGTTGGACTGCTTGCCAGTGGAAGTGCAGTTATATATGGGGGAGGATGGCCGCCTGAAGAAAGCATTGAACTCGAGCCCAGACGATTTATTTAAATGGAGTCTTAGAAGATTTGGAAGTAGTGAAAGAGTGGATGGATATGAGCATTAAAATGTGGACCTTTTGTGGAGTTTTTCTTCCGGTAGAAGTAAATATGTCACTACATCACGTGATCCCCTGTCCAATCGGAACCATTCCCAGCCCCAATTCCAACCCCCAGGCTTTGAACAAAGGTGAATGAACATGTTTTCCATGTAAATCTTTATTCCGAATTATTATTTCCGTGTTAACAGAAGGAGAAAACTTCAATACCAAATTATTTCATTCTGAATAATTAATTCAGAATTTAAAAAAATCATGTAATTGTGGTTATTAATGCATATGGATAGGAACATAAGTTTTACGGAGTTCAGGTATCTCTGGTATGTACCAAGTAGGGCTGTCACTTTTTGATATTCGAATAACCGTCCGAACATGGGGATAATTATCTGTAACCGAATAGTAAATAAATATTCTAACGTAAAATATTGAGTGTAGCGGCACATCAGGGCGTCTTGAGCAGTGGACCGTTCCGTCCAACAGAAGGTGCCCTGATGTGCTGCTTGACCCTCAGTAGGGATGGGAATCGAAAACTAATTCCAGTTGAGAATCGTTAACAGCGCCATCAAAGAATCGATATCATTAATCTTTTTGCTTATCAATTCCCTTATCAATTCCATTCAATTGGCAGGGTTCAGAAGTGTCAGAATTGTGGCTTAATTTTAATTACACCTACTGCACAACCGTAAGTGAGTGGAAACAACAGCAACTTGCAGAAGCAGTTATCTATACTGTGATGTATGTTTGGCATTGCTGACACTGAAAATCAGACCATTTGCCCACATGCTAAATTTGCTGGAACCGATAAGGGAATCGTTAAAGAATTGGATCGATTAGCAGGATCGTTAACAGCATTGGTATTGATAAAATCTTATCAATTCCCATCCCTAACCCTTAGTCACATTCTCTGCTCTCTTGACCTCAGTAAATAAAGAGTTTCCGCCTCGAGCGGACATTAACAGCCCCGAATCACCCGAGGAGAGCTGTGTGGAAGTACTTTTGGTTCTACACCGTTGATGGCAAACTTAAAATCAAAGACCAGGCTGTGTGTTATGTGAAATGCAGTTTTGTCACTCGTCCTCCACATCAAATTTGTGGGTTCAGCCGTCAGCTTTTCATCCAAGTTATACGGCCGAGTGCAGCGGGCGTATAATCGAATATCTTTGATTATTTGGGTGCATGTTTGAAAACCGTTCGAGTTAGATTTTTAGGAAAAGTGACAGCCTTAGTACCAAGTCAAATTCCTTGTTATGTGCAAATGTACTTGGCAATTCTTACAATTCTGATTCTGAAAACTTTGCTAAATCCAGAAGTAAATTTGATCAGATGAACACTGATCAATATTGGCTTATATCTGTTAAAAATACATGAATGATTGATCAAAACGAGTGCCTTTAGTCACAGATATGATCGGCTGTGGTTTAACTCCATTTTATAATAATAAACTCACCTTTGATCAGCACATCACATCACAAAAACCAAGCCAACAAAGACTGTCAGCCATCCGTAAACTTAAAGGACTATATGTTGCACCTCACCTCCTGCTGATACTCTATCAAAGCATCATCCAGCTCATCCTTCTGTACTGTTCCAACTGTTTCTATACCATGCTCTCCGTCACCAACCGGGCCAAACTCACAGGCATTACAAACACAGCTGCAAAAATCATTGGTCTACCCACTCCCAACCTCACAGAATTAAACAACAGGTCCATCACTCGATTAGCAAACACTATAGTACAAGATATCACCCACCCACTGAACCAGTACATCATCCCACTACCCTCAGTGTGGAGGAACAGAACCATCAAGTTCAGAAGGGCTCGCCTGGGGAAAAGCCTGATCCCTTCAGCTATAGCCGCCCTAAACAGCAGGCCCCGCTGATCTGTCCGTGGCTTGTATTGTATTGTATTGTATTTCCCTGTCTTTCCCTGTTATGTCGATTGTATGATATCCGTTGTTGTTGCTGTCTATGAGGTGCAATGTTGTTCTTGCTGTTGTTCCTTTGTAATGTACAGTCAGTGGAAATGAATTTCCCCCTGGGGACCAATAAATCTAAATCTAAATCTAAATCTAAATCTAAATCTAAATCTAAATCTTCCACCATCAGGATGTCAACAAATCAGCCCCCTCTCCTCGGACCCCAATCAAATACTTGTTCACTCATCTGCTGCTTCTGCAGCTCCATCCTCCTCTTACACAAAGTGTGGTGAAATCCCCACAACTCGGATTTCAGTTTTTTGGACAAAAATATATTTCCAGTGTTGAAGTCCTAGCTAAATTTTGCGTTGATAGAAGCAGCACAAAATCTTATCAAAATCAGAATCAGAATCAGCTTTATTGACCAAGTACGTACACCACACATAAGGAATTTGGTTTCGGCAGGTGGTGTCACTCGTGGAACAAACAGCAGCAAACATGAACATACACAACTGGTGCGAGGTACAAAATGTAGAGCAAAAAAAATGGGAAGTAGCCCAGCAGCATGGATCTTTGTCATGCCCAGCAACGGCTCAGACATAAACAAGATTCATAACTTGTTCCCAAATCCCTTTTCTGAGCTTTAATTAAAATCACATTGTCTTGTGATGCCTCAGACCTGAATCACGTTCCCGTCTTTCTGTTTCAGAATGAGCTCAAAGCTCATTCTGGGGCTGAAGTGTTGATCAGAGGAGCTTCTGTCTGATTGTTGGCTGTGCTGCATGCCTGAGGCCTGACTGTCATAAAACTCGCTCTAATCAATTAAAGCATACAGCGGCAGTGTGTGGAGCCGATCGAGTTTCCCATTCAGAGCACCTGCTAGCAGCCGTGATTGCAGGCCTCAGCGGCCCAGAGCACCCTGACTCACAGCAGCCTAACAGTTGGCCTGTTACACCACGGGGCACCCACACACCAACGCACACCCGCAGGCGCACATATCGACTTACACAGCGCTGTGCGTGCCAACAGCTAACACGCTCCTCCACGCACAGCCTCGCAAACTTTGTCATTTCTTTTTCGTGCCCGTCACAATTTCACACGTCTTTTCCGGGCGTGGTTGGGTAATCCCTCGCGGGCTGAGCGCCTGCAGGTCGTCAGGGGCCGCGGTGTGCCGAGCCGAGCCGGTCACATCGCTGTGAAAATAAAAGGTACCAGGCAAGGTGAAGAGCAAAGGCCATTCAGGGTACTTCCTTGGTTTTGAGAGGAAACGTCAGCTGATATTTCCACCAGCTTTTCTTAGAGAGGATTGAACGACTGTTATCACGACCATTAAATCAGAGCTGCAGTAGAAACATGTCAAGGTTTAGGGTCCTGAAGGCCTCTATGATGTGGAACAAAGAGGAGCGGCAGATAACTTTTTCTTTTTGTTTGCTCCTGTACTCGTCTCTGGTTCTCGTCTTGTAGGCCGGCTGAGAACCTTGGTGTGGACAGCCTGCTGCTGTCGATTCATGAAGCTTCAAGAACTACAGTTACAATTATGTCTCCATTCCTTAAGCCGCAATCCATCATTACAGTCCCTGATTGAATTTTAGGGAGATCAACAAAATTAAATACACTGTAGTTCCTGCAAACAGCACACATATACTGCCTGGCCAAAAAAAGTTCCTACCTGGATTTAACTAAGCAAACAGGTACGAGCCTCCTGTTGGATAAATACTGCATGGGCGATTATCTTTCAGCTGGAAACAAGTTATTTAACTCCACCTGATGCAATGAGTAACTTCTCATTTCTTAAACAAATATATATATGACACATCCTGTGGATGTTATTCTGTTAAAGAAGAGTCAAATCATCGGCATCAAGCAGAGAAAACATCTAAGGAGATGCAGAAACTACTAAAATTGGGTTAAGAACTGTCCAACGCATAATTTAAAACTGGAGGGATAGTGGGGAACCACCGTCTTCACGGAAGAAATGTGGTTGGAAGAAAATTCTGAATGATCATGATAGGTGAATCACTTAAACATTTGGTCAGATCAAATGGGGGAAAAACAACAGTAGGACTCAGGGATGTGTTTAATAGTGAAACTCAGAGCATTTCCCCGCACACAACGTGAAAGGAACTCGAAAGATTGGGGCTGAACAGCTGTGTAGCCTTAGGAAAACCAGAAAAAAGCCTTCAGTTTGCTAGAGAGCATAAAGATTGGACCGTGGGGGTGCTGGTTTGGTGTAGTGGTTAGCACCCCATGTACATGCTTCTGCCGGTCCAGGTTCGAATCCCGCCTGTGACCAGTTTGCAGAGTGTCTTCCCCTGCTCTCTCTCCCCCTTTCACAAGCCTATCCACTGTCTCTCTCCTATCAATAAAGGCACAAAATGCCCAAAAAATATACTTAAAAAAAAAAAAAAAAGACTGGACTGTGGAGGACTGGAAGAAGGTCATGTGGTTGGATGAGTCCAGATTGACCTGTTCCAGAGTGATGGCAGCATCAGGGTAAGAAGAGAAGCAGGTGAAGTGATGCACCCATCATGCCTAGTGCCGACTGTCCAAGCCTGTGGGGGCAGTGCTGAAATCGGGTACAAATCTGTGACATGTAGAAGCTAATCAAAACAATGTCACAGTGAATGTGAGCTGTATTCAAAGTTCAAGGCGGTGAAATGAAATATTACAGTGTTTGATTTTTTTTGGTGGTGACCTTTTTTTGGCCAAGCAGTGTATATTGGTCTGACCTAGACAAAAAATCATGGATGACCTGCTACTGTAGACCTGCTCTACTTCAAGTGCAGATATGACATTTATTATAAATTCATAATTTTAGACCAGTTCAACCCATTTTATTGCCAGTTAAGCTGGATACTGCTTTATTAATCAAGATGATTCCTCTCCAGATTTTACTCATTATAGATATTAATGTTAACATTACATTGATCTCTCTATCCATGGCTGTATCGATTATTTATCCATAGTAAAACCATACTGACAAAATGACCCTCTTGAAAACCAGATGTCATATCTCAAGGGGCTTCCCTTTTTTTTCAAACTTTTTTATTGAGTATTGCAGGAGTATACAATTGTAGATCAACATTTGCAAAGAGTTAAAAAAAAAAACCTTTTTCCTTTTAAGAAAAACAACTGAAAACCAGGGTGGCCACTTAAGTGTTGCTGTGTACCTGAAAAACTTATAAACAACAAAAAAAGTAATTAGTAATTTGAAAAAAATAAAAATATTAATAAAAATAATACTAAAATGTTGGACTAGGACAGAAATAGACCATTTTTAAAAAAGGGACACATCAGTCTGGTAATTGTAAACTGCCATAAATATTAGGGATGGGAATCGAAAACCAATTCCAGCTGAGAATCGTTCACAGCTCCATTGAAGAATCAAAATCATGTGTCTTTTTGCTAATCAATTCCCTTGTCGATTCCTTCCACTGACAGGGTTCAGGAGCATCAGAATTGGGGCTTAATTTTCTACAAAAGGCGACTACAATATCAGCCTAAAAAGTTAAGTATCGTATCAGCCGATAATTAACTTTTTGCAGATATATCGGCCACACACATCGGCTGGAATTTAGGCAAATTATACAAATGTTCAAAATTGATGCACCTTCGCATCACTGCATGGGTACATTTAAGTATTGAGGGTTTCATTTTTTTTTTTATTTTTTTTTTTCAAGCTGTTTTTCTTTTTTCACATCTTTTCATGCGATAATATGCTGTGACACTGAAAGAAAACATTTTTTTTAAAGTACAGAGCTCGTGCTCTTGACCTGAAATATCGTATCCATATCGGCAAAAATGAATTAAAAAATATGGGCATATTGGACATTAGCAAAAATCCAATTTCGTCTATTATATACAAATGTATATTTCATATATATATACATGTGTATCTTTAATATGAGTTAATCCTCAGTCTGCTTTATTGTAAAGTGTCTTGAGATAACACTTGTTGAGGACTGAAGCTATACAAATAAAGATTGATTGATGTAAAATGAATGTGGAGTAAATGTGGGAGCATATGAATCAGGGCTCAAGCCTCCTGAATGTCCGACCCTGGAGGATAATGAGCTCCAGCAGCTCCGACTCATGGCTGTGAAACTCCCTCATGCTTTCAGAGTGCAGTCAGCGGCTGTTAAAAACACCGATTAGCTCACTGATTCTGCACGGTGCAGAGGCCGAGCGGACCGGCGCTCCGACAGAGACATTCTTTCCATTTTACTGTGAGACGGTAAAGAGCCCGATGAGGAGCACAGCTCAGAGGCCGAACATGGAGACAAGCCTCTCTGAGCTGGAGGGAAAGACTCTCTTCAATCCCCCAGAGACTTTTTAATCCAGAACATGGAGGACTGGAGCTGCTCTGAGGGGCTGTGGTGGACCCAGTCTCTGCTCTGGCACTGATCTGATACTTCAGGCAGGGATGGACAACTCTGGGTACCATGAGGGTCACATTATTATTATTCTCAGTTTCAGAGGGCCAAATCATTAGACCAACAAAATACCAATGTTAAACAAACTAACTAGAAAGAACTCTGAGAGCACAAATCTTCTCCAATGGAGCTCATGTTGCTGTTACATCTATTAGCAATTGTTCCATGATAAAGTTACAATCATAAAATGAATTATGACCCTTAAAACCCACACCCAGCACTCAGAATCATATCATTATTAGTTTGACAGTTATTGAGTATAAATGATTGTTTGCTAGTTATCTGGATCAACACCAACATCTATCTACTTTTACTGACAGGGTAAACATAGGAGCTCAGACATTAAGCATAATAAGCATCTTGTACTTCTAAAATATGGCAAAATAGTGAAGATTATTGTGAAACCGAGATTATTTCTTTAACCATAATTAATGCCCCATAATCCGCAATAAACCCATCACTACTAATTAATGTTTTAAATTTAATGTTATATTTCTATTTTTAATAAATAACATTTTTTTGTTGGTAGTTTCATAATCATAAAAAGTAATCCTTAAAAAATTATTGAATCTGCATCAAGATTCAGATCTACACTGAAGTGTAAACACAGCATCCTCGTGCCTGAAATTTCATTAAAGGTGCAGTGCGTAGAAATTGGCATTTTAGCAACATCTAGCGTTCAGATTTTAGAACGAGCCCGTCTGTTTCTAAAACATCACATCAATAAGTGATGAGAGCTGCTGAAGACTAAGGCTGTCACTTTTCCTATAAATCAAACTCAAATGGTTTTTGGACATGCACCCAGTTAATCGAAGATATTTGATTATCTTGATTATGGTTCATCCTTGAAGTGCATCATCTGAAATTGTAAAATAGGAAAAATACAGTTGTCCTTGTTTTATCCTTTTATAAATAATTTATTTCACTAACCCTTTTGAGGTAAATTCAGAAGAGTAGATCATATTTGTCCTCAGAGGACAAAACTCTTCACTGTACAGCAGCGGTCTGTGTCTCCTTGGGGTGACAGGGGTGCAGACCTCAAGGGTCAGGGGTCAGGTGAGGGCTGTAAACAGCGGTGGTGGGCTGTGGTGGGCAGGTACGGCCTCACTTTTATTTATGAAGCTGCAGAGAGACACGGACAAGGACTGGGGGGGGTTACAGAGCCCACGGGAGTAGGAAGTTGGTCATGGGGTCAGGGGTGGAGGGGGTGGAGCGAGGACTGTGTGCTGTGTGTGTGTGTTTTGTGGGTGCAGAGGGGGTCGATTCGACAGGTGGGCCGTTGCCACACCTGCCCCGCCTGTCAATCAACGTCCAGCCACGAGTGTGTGGTTACAGTGAGAGTGTGTGAGAGCGTGCGAGTGTTTTATGAATGAGATGAGTAAGACACACTGATGACGATTGTTTTTACAGACCATCAGCGTCTCTGAGACATCTTATCCTCTGATTTTATCAGGGGTGCTTGGTATTATCGACTCGATATCAGTGTCTGCAAATATTACCTTAACATGCTGTTTACCACCAGATATTAAAATTTCAGCCAATATTTATATCAGGTCATTACAGGTCAATTTGACTAAAGTGAGACTGGGAACTCTTTAAACAAATATGTTGATATTTCTATTGGAGATACTGACTTACAACATGTTAGCATGTCAGACTTCAGCGAAAATCTAAGATTGTTCATCCTTAATTTCCATACTTTTTTTTTCTGCCATAAAAAGTTGATTTGACTAGAGTAGTTTTCTGCCTTTAATAAAATATTGTTCCCAACCCCTGACTGAAAGTGACAACAGCGATGATGATTTTGCAACCTACTAATGCTTAAATTAAAATGCCAATGTTAGCTTTTTAGCACCCTATTAGGCAATGATGATGTAGTTAACATCGGAAGATGTTATGATAATAGATGGGGCGAAAAGGAAGGACAAATATTTGGCAAACAAGAGCGAACAAAAAGGTCCCTGAAAACCCAGATTTTGGAAAACTGATTCTTCTTCACTATGATGGTGACTTTGAAAACACTCCGATGCTACAAATCAATTTTGGATATGACTCGTGTTATTGTGTCACAAGTGACCGGTGATCAATGCGTCTGTGGTTGCCTTTGTTACAGTCGTTGTTGAAACCATCAGGAGTACCCGCGAAACTTTGTATTAGCTGAATCTGATCAAGACAATCAGATTTTTCTCAAGGTGAAAGATAAACTTATACGACTCAAAACCCAGCCCTCTCAATCCCTCTGTATTATTTGTTTGTTTTTTATATCTGTTTTTATTCCTATTTTAATGCACTTTTTATCTTTTGTAAAGTGACCTTGAGTGCCATGAAAGGCGCCCTTAATTAAAATGTATTGTTATTAATATTATTATAAATATTTTCTCAAAAGGCCTGCTGACATCAAGTAACTATATCCACAAGTTAAACCGTAATGACAGTCACACTTGTTGTTCAAGGATAGATATTACAGATAAAACTACTTTTCCAGAGTCAAAGTAAAGAAGAAAACATCTTCACATGGTTGTAAACAACGTTAACAAAGTGTTTAAGCTTTTTGTCTTTCATTTGTGGACAAAAACGTTTTCAAAAACTCCATTTTGTAGAGGAGGAAAACCTGTTTTCAAAAATATCCACCTACAAATGTAATACCATAACCAGTGGAGCTGCAGCATTAGCTTCTTTATCCTCCATATCTTATATAGTGAGGCATGTTCGGAACCCATGATAACAACTGAAACATGTTGGTATTAATTTTAACTTAAAGTTGGAGGCCATTTGGAAGCAATATTTGAAATCTTAAAATAGCAAAATCTTCAGAACATCACTGTACTGATGTTAACATACAGTAAAAGGGGAAAACACTTCCTTTGTCACCGCTCCAAGCAGTGTTGCCACATATTTGCCCAACCTCACTTATGACAAGTGGACCTGGCAACTATGGTTACAAGGACAAATCTTTAAAATATGAACAGTTTTATGCATTAATGATGTGTTTGGAACAACAATGCTGCTTTTTGGGGGGTAAGAGGCAAGCTTTAGGTGACAGCAAATTATTTATAAAGACTCTTTAACAATGTTTAATGATAACAGCAGCTGTCAAATCTCAATGCAGGGCAGTAATGATGGTTAACAGCAGTCATAATTTTCAGTTTATTCTGTCTGGTGTTAACGTCTACTCTGATCGTTCTTTAGGTTTGGGCTCTGAGAGGAGAAATTCACACAACAAGAGGAGAGGCCAGAAATAAACTTTTAAACACTTTTACACCACAGTGGGGTTACCATCATCCCAGCATGCACTGCACCGGCTCCGGCTGTCTCTTATGTAGAGCGACTGTGTGTGTCTGTGTGTGTGTAGACGTACATTTGCTGTGTCAGTGGCAGGTGCAGATTAGATGGGTCGTTGTCCTCTGACAGTTGCAGTCGACCCAAAACAACACATGCAACACACACACACACAAACACACACACACTTACACAAAGGTCCCTCAGTGAGTCAGCACTGTGTTTGTGTGTCAGTACTTAACTTTCTACGGAGCCTGTTCCCTGCAGACAGTAAATTACCCAACTGTTGTGCTGACCAGCTCTGAACTTCACATAAATAATGATAAACAATAAATGCAAAGTTTGGACACACAACACATCTTACTTATTAGAAAGTTGTAGCTAAATCTGACCTCAAATTCTCACATTGTCTGCCTGCTTCCACAGCCTGCGCCTCAATCTGTCCACAGAGCACGACAGTAGCACAGCTCCACACTGGTTCGCTGGAAATACGTAACAAGTCTATTTTCAACGGGAGTCTCTTTGACTCTGCGGATCTCCCCAAAACAAGAAAATAAGCAATCAGAGTTAACAGGCAAAACTTGCTGTTTACATGTTCTCGCTTGATCTTTAGATCCCTTGACGGAAGTTTCCAGCGCTGCACAAGTGAGTGCCCAAGTCCAGATGTGACTTGGAAATTTGTGCAATCATAACTTAAGAAAGTAACTATGCAGCAATCAATGAATAAGTGTTTTGAATTACTTCATGCTTTTACAGCTACAGCATAGCTTCATATAGCTAGGCGATATATATATACAACAGCAGATAAAGTTAAATCAAAAATCCCAATGAAACCATCTAAAGAGGTGTTCAGCAAATTAAACCAAAATACCATACCTTTTGACCCGAAACTTGAAAAAAAATGAGACATCATTTTGTGATATCCAAGAGTGAAAAAGTATTAATCCATTGATCAAATCTGTGTTGGAATTCACAGAAAAAGGGAAACTTCAGGAGCACTCAATCAATTCAAGAATTTTCATATGATGCAAACACACTGAAGTTTAGCTTTACAGTTTAATGCATGTTGGCCAAAGGAAGTGCCCCCTCAAATTCAGAATAGTTCAACACAAAAACGCCAAACTGCACTATGGTCAGGCAAAAAATAGGTGGGCAGCCTGTCTGAAATTTTGGGGGATCAGAAGAATCTTCCCAATAAAAAAATACAATACACATAACAATATTAGCCCCACAAAACAAATTTAAAGCCCACTAAACTTTCAACTTCAGCAAAAATCCAAATCTCCTACTCTGTAAAATACATTTAAATATATCATATCTTTAGCTACACCAAGTACTTATCTTACCAAACCAACTAAAAACTATGTGCATTTGTTAAGGGACAATACACTGCTTGCTTAATTTAGCTGATTAGGTTAATGCTGTTGCTCTCAGTGTAAGTTTCAGTGCAGACTTAAAAAGGAGATGAAAACTAGAAAAATAGGACTTGCTTAATTCTTAAAAAAATGACTCTTTTCTTTTGGATATCAAAATGTATCTATGAATTCACTGTACTGTGAATCTATGTTGTCTTTTGTCCTTACCTGTTCTATGATTCTGTAACAAATTAAAAAAATAAAGTACAGTATATATATATAAGAAAATCTCACTAGACTTATTCTAATCCACTATTTCCTGACAGGTCTGGATTAAAAGTTTACTTGAAGATAGAAAAACTAAAAATAAGGCCTGAGTAGGTAGTAATACAGAAAATAATTTGCAAATAAGACAAGACAAATTTAACTTGAGCAGATATTTAACCTTAATTTAAGATCCTCACTGAGTCAAACTGTCTTTGTTTCACTGGCAGATATTTTCTGTTAATTACAAACAATTCATTGCCTTATTTTTGCGTTTCATTCCTTAGAGTAAGATACTTATGTTGACTGGTCAAGTGAATGTGGATTAGGAAAAGTGTTTTGGATATTTTTGACTTTAAAATAGACAAACACACTGAAGTCTGAGTTCTTCAATGTACCCAGGACTTCAGTTTTATCAAATAAGTGTAAAACCTCTTGATTTGTCTTTGTTCTAAACAGAGTAAACATTCTTCCTGACAACACTGTCATCACTGGTCAGACTTCCAGGCCTTCACCCTCCACTGAGGACCAACACCAAGGACGAACACAATGTTCCCTGCAGAGGAAAGACCCGTCCCCTCTAGAGGGCGCTAATCCCACTCTGCAGCCAGTGTGTGCTTGAGTGTGTGCGTGCATGAGTGTGTGTGTGTTTTGAAGGCCAGAAAGGACCCATGGGACTCTCCAGTTGCAGGCCTGCAGACTGGCTGGCACCCTCAAAGTAGCTTCTTCATCCTGGAGACAGCTGTTGTCTCCGTGACGCCACGATCAGCCAATGAGGGAGTGGGTGGGCAGGTCGGGGAGGGGGGTGTTGGCCTGCATTAGTGTGGATGTGTAACTTCGGACATATCGAGTGGCTCGGATCAAGTAAAGCTGGTTAAACTTGTAAATAAATACGGAGAAATAAATATAATGAAAGCCTGAAATTAATATGAAGATTAAAACCTGAAGTTTGTGTTTGCATGTGTGTGTCTGAGTGTGTGGTTGCTGTAGTCCAGTTGGCTCTGAGCAGTAAACACCATTCCTCTACTCCCTCTGAGGCAGAAGAAAAGACTCCATATAGCTCCAACAACAAGGAAACATAATTCTTGGTCTGATCGTGCAGTTAGCAGCTGGATGTGTAAAGAGCGTGCAGGGACGAGCCGCAGTGTTTCTAAAACGTGTGAGCTTACAGCCAGCACGAAGTCACTCAATGCATTTGGGCATGTAGACATAATCAAGACGACCTGCTGAGTCCAAACCGAGCAACAAAATGGAGAAGCAAAGTGATTTAGGAGGCTTTCACACAGTGTTTCATCGTTGTTTTTGTCAACAACCTCCTTTCCCCTGATGGAAACTAGACCGTAACTAATAAAAACAAGTGCACATGGACAAAAACTAATTTAACGGATATTTTCACCAACAAATAAAAACTATAACAAAATGTTGGACAGGGACTTAATCCAATCAGACCTAATTTGGTCATGTAGAAAGTAGAGACAAGTTAGGAATATGTCCAATCACAGCTACTTTGGTTGTGTGGAAAGGTTGGATGAGTTCAGAGGAACATCCAATCACAGCTGCCTTACTTTGGTGGTGGTGGGAAAAGTTGTGGAGCGATCCAATCAGAGCTGCTCTCTTTATGAATTGATATATTCATGTAGAGCAGGTTCACTGTTTGTTGTCAGTTCTGGTATTGTAACTGAGATGCTCTGCCAGGTATTCTAAATAAAGGTGACTGCATTTCACCCAGAAGAAAAAATTGTTTCTGTTCATTTATAAATTCAAACTTTACTAACTCTTAATAAAGGGTTATTAGATGTTTAATTTTATCCAAGTGTAAAACATGACTTCAGAAATTCAAGGGAACCATTTACCATTTACACCTTATACTTTAGTCGACTAAATTTCCAGCAGATTTCATCGACTAAACTATAAATACTACAATAATCAAATTTGGACAACTACATTGCTTGTAGCCTTAACTCGTAAAGCAAAAAGTGTTACTAGCACTACTAGTAGACTAAAAACAGTCTACTAGTACTATTAGTGAGATATTTTGAGTATACTAGAAGTGCTAGTTGGCCCCTTAGCACCCGCCAAACCCCACAGCCTACCCGAGAGTTGTTCCTGACCATGCCCATCCCTTTTGTGGACCATCTTCTGATGGAGACTTCCAGCAGCTCCTTGACTCAAAGCTCAAATCATCTCAAGCTGGTTTCTTCGACATGAGTTCACTGTGGCCTCCAGGTCTGAGTCCAACGGAGCACCTGTGATGGAGCAGGAGATTCTCATCATGGATGTGCAATTTGCACCAGCTCAGTGTACCTATGCCTCTTAAGGAGCTCTTAAGGCAAAAGATCACCAAAGCTGCCAAGTAAGGTGTACCTAATAAAGCGCTCATGTCTCCCAGTAATCAACTTCTAAGAGATTTAAACACAAAACTCAAATCACACAGGGCAATAGATCAGGATGTTCTACCAAATGGTTTTTGTTAAAAAAATTAGTGCTGTCAGGCGATTAAAAAAATTAATCTAATTAATTACAGGATTTGTAATTAATTAATCTAATTAATCGCATTTTAATCTCATATTTGCTAAAAGTCCCCACCTAAAGAATTTGAATTCTAGGATATTATAAAATTGTAGTGGATGACTAATCAAATGAATACACTAAAAAGAGAAGATTGTAAATCTACATTTTTATTGGTAATTGAATAAAACCAAAGTCAGGGCAACTTGTCCAGAAAATTCTAAGCCCAATCAGGCAACTCAAATTACACTTTAAGTGTGTTTCATAAATCAAATTCAAAATAAGAAAAAGGTCGAGGACATCCAGCAAAACAATTAGGCCTGATGCAATATTAAAGAATGCAGTACAAATATAGATAAATAAATTCAAAAATAAAATAAAGCAGAGTTTCAAATATATCATTCCTGTTGTCACCTGGGCTTTGTTTGGTTTGACTAGAGACGCTCATTAATTAATTTTTTTAGTGCATTAATTTGCATTGTAATTAATTAATCTAATTAATGCACTAAAGTGACAGCCCTAAAAAAAATACACCATTTATTTTTGGGAAGTCTATTTTTAGGAAGAAAATAATCAGAGCTTTAAGAACTCACGATGTTAAATGGATAAAGTTACAGTTTCTAATCTGTGCAACTAAACATTGGTCCAAAACATGGTCAGTGCAACATGGATAAATCTTACTGTCTGATCTAGTGACAGAAACAATAAAAACTAATCAGGACAGGAATCGAAAACCAAGTTCAATAGAGAATCGTTAACAGCTCCATCAAGGAATCGATATCATGAGTCTTTTTGCTAATCAATTCTCTTATCAATTCCTTCCACTGACAGGATTCAGAAGCATCAAAATTGTGGCTTAATTTTTACAAAAGACGCCTACTGCACAACCTTAGGTGAGTGGAAAAATCAGCAACTTGCAGAAGCAGTTATCAATGTTGTGACGTGTGTTTTACATTGTTGACACTGAAAAACTACAGGCCAACATTTACCCACATGGAAAATCTGCAGAAATCAATAAGGGAATCTTTGAAGAACTGGATTGATTAGCAGGATTGTCAATAGCACTGGTATCGATAAAATCGTATTAATTCCCATCCCTAAAAACTAATGCATCTGCCAAATATTGATAGAAATAAACAACAATGAAAATAAATTTCTGTAAATTATTTACGAACAGTTTACCACAAAGTAATCTGTATTGTACTGAAAAATACTGCAATATGTTGAAGTTTAAATATTTTTTCACACTCAGCTGGGGCTGTTCTGTGTTTTGACCTGAGACCTCAACAGACAGGTGGAGTTAAGAAAAAAACAGTTTGTTCACCTTTAACCAGGTGAGTGAACACAAAGTGAACGTCCAGATGCTGCAGTGACAGAGCGTGACCTCTGCTCCTCAGGAAGTGACCCGACACCTCTGAACAGAGTGTCCCATCAGGTCGTCCTCTCCTGAAAGTGCTGATGTGGTCTGAAGAAGGCAGAGGGCCGCGTTGATGAGTTTTAAAGACACAGGACAGGTGTTGGTGCGTGTGGGTGGCAGGTATAGTCTGTAGTTCAGCTGCACTGATTTGAAAGACCAGATACTTTATCTCTCTTTGGAATACAAAGCAATTCTTAATTTCGTTGTTAATATTTAATCCAACACTATTTGGCAGAGTTTGATGCCTTTTCTCCAAAGAAGCCATGACATATGATGTTGTAATTTCATTTTTTAATCTCTCCTCTTGAACATGACTTGTCATTTCCATGTTGCTTCCAAACTGTTGATGGCACAAGACTGTCAACATTTTCTTTGACTATTAAAACAGATCAGGTTTTTCAATATGTCACTTTTCCTGACGAATCCAAAATCTGTTGTCTCATACAGCAGTAACTTAATTAGCTTACCAGTGCTGAACAGATACAACACAACAGTGAAACACTGGCTGACATCTGCGCAAAATAATCATTGATGGATCTGCAGGAGCTGGACAGAGAAACCTGACACTGACTAGTCAGAGAGCGAGGTCAGGCTGAGGTCAAGGCCAGAGTCCAGAAACCCAAAAGAAGAGATGATCAGGGAATTTAACATCACGATAATAACTATTATTTAACTAAAAGTGACCTGTTTCCTTCATTATTACAGAGCATTTCACATAGAAACATATGTGAAACGAGAAAAACTACATATTCTTTAATAAATTACACTTTGGATTCATAAAAGTTAGGGGTGTCCCGGTCCGATGTCAGCAAAAAAACAAATGTTGGATTATATCGGCCTGCACCTGAAATCTCTGACATAAGCACTCTGATACAAGCAGTTCATTCCATTTTATTTTATATTCAGTTAATTGAGTTGTAGAATATGCTAATGTTTATGTTAAACAGGGTGGTTATTTTGCAGTTTAAAAGTATATGTTTTTGTTTTTACTGGATTTCTTGAAGTTACTTTTTAGGGTCTTAAATTTATCTTTCATTTATATTATTTAACTGAAGTAAAATTTTATGCTATAATATATTGATGTCATTGGTTAATAACAAATGGGTCAGTTTTTCTCATACCTACTATTACTGGCTACTGTTCTACTGTTCTGAGTAATCTCACCTGATCTAGCCTTTTCTTACAGTCCATACTACAAAATAAGTAATAAAAGTCTGTATGATTCATGCTGATATCGTATCGGATTGTGTTGGTATCAGCCAATACTCAAGGCTGAAATATCGGTATTGCATCAGAGGTGAAAAAGTTGAATTGGAACATCCCTAACAAAAATGGACATCACATGATGAGAAAGTTGCAAATCATAGTATATTCTGAGTTTTGCTAAAATTACAGCCAATATGTGGGATTGTCATAGCCAATTCATATTGTCAAAATATCAGCTGTAAATATTAGCACATATTTTCATTACTACTGTTACTAATGATCTGTTTTTTAGGTGATCATCTTCCAACACTGATGTTGGTCTGATAATATCGTGCATCCCAAACCACATCTGCAAAAATGTGCACAGTTTTTGATGCCAATTTACATCCCTTACATTTACAAGCTATATTACTGATATGCAAAAGGCTCCGGTGGAAGGAGTAGATGGGATCTGGTAATTGAATGATTATTTTAAAATGTAAGAGGAATGAAAAATACTTTTTTATAAAATAGATAATTTTAGAAAATGCAATTTTGTGATCGCCAAAGCTGCAATTTTTTTGCAGCGCTCCTGACTTACTCAGGATCTGTTGTGTCAAGTATTATACACATACTGTTTTACAAATTTGTAGACAATCTATATGTTAAAAATGCTGGTAAGCAGGTCAACAACACAAAGCCTCTGTTTAGGAGTAGAAGTTAAAGGTGCTATGAGGAGTTTCATTTTTCAAGAGTTAAATGTTGTTTTTTCTTGTTTTGTTCGTCCCATTAAAAGTATTTAAAAATCTAGAGTTTCATTTTTCAAAGAGTTAAATGTTGTTTTTCCAGTTCCTAATGTGCTGTCTCCCAAGTCTGTCAGGCGCTCCAGTAAGTCAAAAAAGTCAGTCTCCAGGCTATTGTTACTGCTTACGCCCTCTGTTGTAGTTTTAGAGGTGATTATCACTATGGCAGCATTTTTGTAAATATAAATCTAACAATACTATGTATACAGCTGATCTAGAGCGACACATCCCAGTCAGAAGTGCAAATAAATTGATTATTACAGGAGCTAAATAACTGTTCACACTGGGGACATCCATCTTCGATTGACACCTCGGGGTGGTGAGGTTTCACCGAGTTCCCAGTAGGAAATTCCGACTTCGGGGGACGTTCCAGTTTTAGTTTCCCACTCGGAGCTCAAAATTCCTACTTCTGACTACAACTTGAACGCACCGGAGAGGTGAAACCAAATGTGTGTTTGTAATGGTAAATGCAGCATGGATCTTTGTCGGAACTCTACATTGCTTTACAAGTTCTTTTTCAACAACTTACAGGATGCAAAGCCACGAGGTAATGTATCTGTTTCTAGTTACGTAGCGGTAGTTTTTGATGTGTGACGACAAGCAATGCGGGGAAAAGTTATTATCGTAGTTGTAGACGGCTATATATCGCTACTTACAGCCCAGCGCTCTCAGACGAGTAATATAAATAATAAAATAATATAAATTTGCTCTAGTTTTAATTGTCTTGTTTCTGAAGTTGAGTATCCAGGCCAGTCCAGCCCTGTCCGACCCGACCAGGAGGCTAAAGAATAGCATTTATAGATAACCTATTTAGATGCTGTAAAACTCATCGATAAGTGTGTATTTCGATCAGGCATATATCTAAAAGTGAGACTTTTTTGTAATTACTTAAAAACTCCTCACAGTCTCTTTGATGAAAACAGATTATTTATCATCACTATTGAAGGTGAATAATGTGTTAAGTGTTTTTCATCATTTATTTCCTTACTGTTGTCTGTACTGTAAACAAAGTGAATTTTGCACTGAAGTTTGATTTGAAAAAAAAATTGTGAATTGCAATATCTGCCAGAAAAATCGCAATTCAATCTTTTCCTAAAATCATTCAGCCCTACTTTAGTTTGACTTTATTTATAAAATAGTATGGCTAGGTATGCACAACATTATCAGCATGACATCTGAATTGTCAGATATTGGCCTAAAAAGGGAATTATCATTTCAGCAGACATACAATTTTTTCTCATTATATAAAGCCATTATATCAGTTATATATACTGGCTATTTACTGCATGTATCTATATACATATATATACATATATATACATGTATATATATGTGTGTATATATATATATATATATATATATATATATATATATATATATATATATATATATATGAAGCTGATGAAGTTAAAGGGAAGGGTGCAAACCCTACACTCCGACTGTTATGGTACATTCCTGTATTTTGCCCTCATATACATTTAAAAATCTAGAGTTTCATTTTTCAAGAGTTAAATGTTGTTTTTCTTGTTTAAGTCTGTCCCATTAAAAGCAAAGACTTTGTGCTCTTGAGAAAAATTCCGGTTTTTGACTATGATGAGTTCCGAATTTCAGGATGTAAGATATCTGAAAAAATCCAATATCATACTTTCCTAAGCAGAGCCTCTAGTTTTAGAGGACTTCAGGGATATGAAGCTTTTAAAGATATTCATAAATGATAGTTTTTAATCAACAAAGCTGAAAGAAATCCTTTATAAGAGCATCCTCAGACCAACTGGGTCTCAAAAAATCACTTAAAGTCCAAAAAGACTTTGTGAGTTAATCCTGATCAGACGCGCTGCTTCATTATCAGCAGCAGACTGATGAACTTCACCTTAACAATGAAACTCCCCAAATCTCGAACCTCCGCCTAACAGATCGATTACCCACAACCCCCCTCTGCTCCTGGACTTCCTGGTCAGAAAGTCATTTGTCAGCATTAAGGTGGATCCAAAAACTAAAAGATAGTTTGACCATGAAAACATAACCATTAGTAAACAGCAGCGTGGGGATCACTTTCAGTCCGGCTGCCGGGCTCACCTCGGGATAAACAGGCCCGGGATCCTGCTGCAGCACTGAGGGACCACGCTGAGCCTGATTTTAGACTTAATGTCTCATTTCTGTCAGACAAGAGGAGTGTTTATGTCTCCTCTCTGATTAGGATGAGATTTGGTGTCCTGTCTGAGGGAGGGGGTTTAACTGCGGGTCAGTCTGTGACCCCAGAATCACCACGAGGTGACCTGGTCTGGACTGCTAGGATATAAACCTCCAAAGAAACCAGTGTGAGGCTTTTGGATTTCAACTGTAGGAAAGCAACCATTAGAGCAGGAAGAAAGGGAGCTATGAGCAAGACGACTGCAGGATGTGACTGCGCACAGAGATTAGCATGAATGCTAACAGCTTCAGTTGCAGTTTTAACAAATGTGGACCACATTTCTTTATGAAATAAAGAACTAAAATCAAAACTACAAACTTCTCTAAAGCATTTTTGATGAGTTTGTTTTATGAAGTGGTTCACATTCTGTCCTTTACAGGGCAGCAGTAGCACCTAGGGTTCAGAAATGATAAGATTTTATCAATTCCACTGCCTTTTGTATAAAAAATAAGACACAATGCTGATGCCTCTGAACCCTGTCAGAGGAAGGAATTGATAAGAGAATTGATTAGCAAAAAGATTCATCATATCAATTCTTTGATGGAGCTGTTAATGATTCTCAATTGAACTTGGTTTTCAATTCCCATCCCTATGAGTTTTTATTGATTCTGTCATTAGATCAGACAATAAGGTTTATTCAGGTTGGACTGAATGTGTTTTATAATAGTTGCACTGATTAAAAACTGCAACTTTATCCATTTAATATTGTAAGTTCTTAAAACTCTAATTATTTTCTTTTCCATTTAGTAAAACATCCTGATATTTTGCCCTGCTTGTAGTACTGTTATGCATCAGGACATTTAAAGATTTGGGTTTCGTGTTTAAATCTCTTAGAAGTTGATTAGCAAAAAAACATTATATCGATATTTTGGTGGAGCTGTTTACGATTACCAACTGGAATTGGTTTTCGATTCCCAACCCTTGTACCACCCTACTATTACACTATCTAACTGGCATGTCATTAATATCATTGACAGAACAATCACCTGCTGGATATACTTGTAAAAGTATACTTCCAATCACAGCTACTTTGGTTGTGTGGAAAGGTTGGATGAGTTCAAAAGGACATCCAATCACAGCTGCCTTAGCTTGGTGGTGGTGGGATAAGTTAGTGAGTGATCCAATCAGAGCCGCTATCACTATGAATTGATATATTCATGTAGAGCAGGTTCACTGTTTGTTGTCAGTTCTGGTATTGTAACTGAGATTCTCTGCCAGGTAGCCTAAATAAAGGTGACTGCATTTCACACAAAAGAAAAATTTGTTTCTGTTCATTTATACATTCAAACTTTACTAGCCATTCCATTAAGGTTTATTAGATGTTTCATTTTATCCAAGTGTAAAACAAGGCTTCAGAAATTCAAGGAAACATAAAACTGCCTTGATTTCGACTAAAATGTAGTGAAATTTCATCTACCAAAACCAAACCAAAATTAAAGCAATTTATATGGCTTAATTATGCCTAAAACTAAAAGATAGTTTAAGCAAAAGACTATAACTGAACTACAAAAGCACTCAGAGAGCGCAGACCTCCGCCAGCGCCACAGTCCTCACCCATATTGTGATTTTCACCATAAATATTAGTCCTACCTTTATTTAATGGAAATATTTAGATTCCTTGACCATGAAAACATACCATTAGCAATTGGATTCATAATTACCTCCGCCAAGGAGGTTATGTTTTCGGGAGAGTTTGTTTGTCTGTCTGCCTGTATGTCTGTCCGTCTGTCTGTGAACACAAGCACTCAAAAAGTGATGGATGGATTTTGATGAAATTTTCAGGAAATGTTCAGCATGGGAAAAGGAAGAACTGATTCGATTTTGGTGTTGATCCAGATCAGCGTCTGGCCGCCATGGCGAAAAATGTGATTTCTGTGAATAACTACTGAACTAAAATAGATATCATTATGAATCCAATGGCTAATGGTATGTTTTCATGGTCAAGGAATCTAAATATTTACATGAAATAAAGGTAGGACTAATATCTATGATGAAAACACAATATGGGTGAGGACTGTGGTGTTAGCGGAGGTCTGCGCTCTCCGAGTGCCTTTCTAGTGATATCTATTTTAGTTCAGTAGTTATTCACGAAAATCACAATTTTGCATCATGGCTGCCAGACGATGATCTGGATCAACACCAAAATGGAATCAGTTCTTCCTTTTCCCATGCTGAACATCTTCTGAAAATTTCATCAAAATCCATCCATAACTTTTTGAGTTATTTTGTTCACAGAGAGACGGAAAGACAGACAGACGGACGGACAGACAGACAAACAAACTCTCCCGAAAACATTACCTCCTTGGCGGAGGTAATAAAAAGTGTTGTCAAAATTAACCTGACCTAATTCAAAATAAACATATTTTGTTCCTTGTTATTTCATATCATCCCTTCACAACCTGTTAAAGGATGAAGGTAATGTATGGAAAACTTGTATAGCAAACACATTTAGAGTCATTATTTTCTCTGAATCAGACAAAATATCTGTACACTTGGTTTATGAGAGACAAGCCTTGTTATAATCCATGTCAGAGTGGCAGTTTCTGCAGTATATCCACTGTGGGACATGCAAACCTTGGAAACACATCTTGGCGAGATGCCTTTCAATCATGGATCTGGGCCGGCGAGCCAGCTTTAATGCCGAGCCCTGCCCGTCCCTTCATAGTCTCCTGTGCTGTTTTTTGTTCCTGGTCAGAGAGTCAGGCAGGTCATGAGCTTGTAATGTTTGTGTATTTGAATTCCCAGCTGGCCCTGAAGTATCAGCTCTTAAAGCCAAACAGAGGAAACGGTCAGAGAGGTCATGACTTTTCAGCCATGGGGTCTATGTCCAATCAGAGGGTCATGGACACCGAGGAGAGATTCAGTGTTTCTGAGTCCGTCAACAAAGTGTTGTGCTGTTAAGTGAGGTAAAGTTCACCCTAATCTGTCAGAAGGACTGCCTGGCACTCCAAACACTTGACCTGAGCATCATTTAGTACGAATGTGTCACTGCGCTGATGGTCTGAGAGCAGAATCTGAACCTTCAGGGCCAAAAAATCCTAGATGACAAACTAATGGATACAATGTTAAACTTCATACTAGAATGAAAAACACTTCTGAGGGCCCAAAAAGCTGTAAAAAGGTTTCAAGAAATTCTAATCTCACAGCTTCAAGCTTAAAAATTAATAAATATTATTGATAACAGAGCCATTATCAATTCTACCCATTAATCTGATTATTTAAAGATGTCAAACAAGTGACTTGTAATATTTGATGTCCTTCAGTAGAGGTAAATGCTCCTGCAAGCTGCTGGTGTTTGCACCCAAGTTTTTTGACAAAATCAAGCCACAATTTAAACTACAGTAAGCAGGCAAAATTTCATTCACAGTCAGAAATATGAGATAAAAATTGATAATTATGAGATAAAAAGGTCATGATTATGAGAGAGATATAAAGTCATATGAATGATGTTATCTCATAAATATGACTTTATATCTCATAATTATAACTTTTTATCTCACAATTAGGACTTGGTATTTTTTTTTCTCCCAAAATTTGATTTTTTTTTAAGTAGCAGAAGCGGGCTTCCATAACACAGTGTTCAGTCTGCCATAATACTGTCTTTTAAGTCCTTGTTATGAATTTTGCTGAATGCATCTGATTAGAGTATGACAAACAAACTTTATTAGGCATTCATGGCAAAGGCAAGTGAGTTAATAAGTAAAAAAACTAACGAAGGAGTTGTTATCCATTCCCAACTAACATTGTTTTGCGATTCCAATCCTTATCCTAATAATCATATCTGAATTGAATCATGACACTAGTAAAGACGCCCTCATGACTTTATAGATTTACACCTGCAGTATAAAGGACATCATAAGGACATTACAGCATGTTTAGAAGTCCAAGGGCTTCTGACTTAAAGAAACACAACAGTGCTACTCGACTTAAAAAAACTGTCTGACCTACAGTGCGGTAAAACATGTTTTTTTTTTGTCACACAAGCAACAAATCCTGCTCTATAAAAAATTCTGGTCAAATGTGCCCTCAGTTTTGGTCCTTCTAACAAAGAAAACAGAATAGTAGACATTTTTCCATGTGGTCTGGACTGAGTCTGAAAAGGTCGAATACAGATTGAGTTTGCGATGCTGTGGCCTGCTGTATAAGGCTGGACTGTGACCTAAACTTCTAAGCTGTTAATGTTGTTCTTCTGAGTTCATAGTGAGCTGTAAACATCACTTTGTGTACATTTCCTGCTGCTCTGCTTTGACATTGAACTTGGCGTCCCCCCGGCACGTCTTTAGTCTCCTGTTTGACACTAAACTATCACGTTTCCAAAACAGCGGTGGCACTCCGCGCGGCCGATGAAATGTTCAATGATGCTTGGGTTTCACCTCTTCACCGGCCTGAATCCTGGAGCTCGTACTGCAGCGTCCCCTGGGCGCCCCGCTGACCAGCACCCCCTCCCCTGCAAAGTTTGGTCCTCATCAGATGGGAGCGGGCCCCTGGGAGCCATTTATAACCAGGCCTCGAGCTCGCACGGCAGCACTCCCTCTCTTGCACTTCGCTGCCAAGTGTTAAAAGAGAGATTCTTAAAAATGGAGCAGCCATATGTACGGCAAGCCGGAGCTTTAAATGAGCTTTTCATCGAAGAGGGGGTCGACTTTTCTCTTCTTACAGCCCAGAGCACTCAGAGACCAGACGGGCCGGCTGATGACAGGTCGGCCATCATGGAGGATTTTCTGTGGCGGTGTGTGGCGTGTAAGGAAAAACCCAACAATTAACTGCATTTTCATTGTTTAAGTTCTAGTTCTTAGTAAAGAGAGGTAAAATTATGGACAGGAGAAGTTGAATTATAGTCAGCTCAAAAGAAGAATCTATAAAGATCTTTGACAACACACCATTTTTCAGCTGAAAGTGGTGAAAAACATGCTCACTGAAGGCAACAACAACTAGATTGAACACACTCTGCACCTCATAGACAGCAAAGCCAGGCCGATGATCAGTCCGATTAAGAAGCAGGAAAAGTACGTTTTAGCTGCTACGACAAGCAAGCAAATTAAACTACTAAGCAGGCAAGCATTCACAGCAGAAAAACAAAAAACAAGACACTAGGACAAGAAAAGGGATGGATGATGCCAAATGTGTATTTTTTTAATGTGAAAACAAGTGAAACTCTCCAAGTGCCTCCTACAGATTGATTGGACAACAAAGGTGAGAAAGCTCACACAAAGCCTGACACAAAACCTTCTTCAAGGTAACTTTGCTGTACGATAGAGCTCGTTTGCTTGCTCAGAGTGGGTTTATATAAAAAAAAAATTGCCCAGAATTCAGTGAAGACTTGGCCCTGCAGATGACTAGGCTTGGTAATACATAATATCAGATAAGGGATGTGAGTCTCAGTTCTGCTCTAACGTTAGTGACAATACTGCTGTCCATAGAGTTTTACGTATCTTTAAGGACCTGCTTTGTGGCTGTAGCATTACAGCATGTATAAAAAAGGACATCAACAAAGTTTATCATGGTGGAGAAGCAGCAGTGGTGGGCTTAGCTAAATGAAATCATGACAGCTAAAGGCATTTATGCAAACAACATGAAAAAGAATTTCCTTCAATTTCCTTTCCTTCACAGTGAATGTGAGGAAATTCACCTTTTCAGTGTGTTATGATATCCTATCAACATTAGCATTACCCTGCCTGGTCAAAAAAAAAAATCCACCTAAATTTAACGAAGCAAATAGGTACGAGCCTCTTATTACATGATTACTGCATGGGTGATAATCTTTCAGATGGCAATTACTTATTTAACCCCAGCTGATGAAATGAGTGGCTTCTCATTTCTTAACCATGCCAAAGACCCATCCTGTGGTCATGGTAAAGATGTTAGTCTGTTTAAGAAGGGTCAAATCATTGGCATTCGTCAACCAGAGAAAACATCTAAGGAGATTGAAGAAACTAGAAAACTGGGTTAAGAACTGTCCAACACATTATTAACTAGAAAAGCACTCAGAGAGCGCAGACCTCCGCCAGCACCACAGTCCTCTTCCATATTGTGATTTTTAGCATAAATATTAGTCTTACCTTTATTTCATGTAAATATTTAGATTCCTTGACCATGAAAACATACCACTAGCAATTGATTTCATAATCTATTCATCTATCCATCTATTTGAGTTCAGTAATTATTCATAAAAATCACATTTTTCGTCATGGCGGATCCAGATGGTGATCTGGATCAACACCAAAATTGAATCAGTTCTTCCTTTCCCATGCTGAACATTTCCTGAAAATCTCATCAAAATCCATCCATTACTTTTTGAGTTATTGTGTTCACAGACAGACAAACTCTCCCGAAATAAAAACTGTAAGGAAAGAGGGGAACCATCGTCTTCACAGAAGAAATGTGGTCGGAAAAAAATCCTGAATGATCGTGATCGCCGAATCACTTAAACATTCGGACAAATCAAATTGGAGAAAAACAACAGTAGACCTCAGGGGTGTGTTTAATAGTGAAAGTAAGAGAATTTCCACAAACACACTGAACAGCTGTGTAGCCTTAAGAAAACCACTGATCAGTAAGGCTAACCAGAATAAAAAACTTCAGTTTGCTAGGGAGCATAAAGATTGGACTGTGGAGGACTGGAAGAAGGTCGTGTGGTCTGATGAGTCCAGATTGACCCTGTTCCAGAGTGATGGAAGCATCAGAGTAAGAAGAAAGGCAGGTGAAGTGATGCACCCATCATGCCTAGTGCCTACTGTCCAAGCCTGTGGGGGCAGTGCTGTGATCTGGGACAAATCTGCGACACTGCAGAAGCTTATCAAAACAATGCCATAGCAAATGTCTGCTGTTATCAAAGCTAAAGGTGGTCCAGTGAAATATTAGTGTGTCCTTGTTTTTTAGTGGTGACTTGTTTTGGCCAGGCAGTGTATTTAATATGGACAAGTCCAGAGAGGACCCCACAACCCCTGTTTACTGTAAAGATGATTGAGCAAGGAGGGAGGAGGGATGTGACTGTACAGTGAGCAGAGAGAGAGAAAATTCATGGGGAGTTCAAACCTCTGCTGCTGCAGCTATTGGTCAAATGATTACATTTGAATAATTAACAATAGAGACAATGTAAAATATAAGTACAACCTACGCCAAGGCATTTCCAACATTATCAAGCGAGTTCTTGTCCAAAATGTGAATAAATGCTCTCTCTTGCATTGTTAACAAATCTTTAAAAATTGTCCTGGATCCACATCCAGATTCAGATCACCACCAAAATCTAATCAGTTCTTCCTTATCCCATGACCAACGTTTCCTAAAAAATTCTATAAAATCTGCAGGAAACTCAGAAGAGAACTCAACAAATTGTGCAAAAACAAAACCTCCACTGCAGAGAGAGTAACTTTTAGTTTGGTTGATAATAATTTCATGCTGTTTTTTTCTCATTAAAAAGGTGTTTTTTTAATGATGACTTTCAAGATCTCAACAGCAGGCAGATTTTTATTCTAGAAACATTCTGGAGGACATATAATTTTCTTGCACATTTTTGCATGCAGATATTTATGCACTTTACCATACACAGCTTTATAAGTATGCTCTTATTTTTTCAATGGGTTTTGAACATTGTATAATTTGCCCGATATCCAGTCAATATATGGCCTATATATGTTTGGCCTCTGATGTATCACAGCATTAAATATCTGTAAAAATTTCAATTTAATTAATTAATATAATTTCTTTTTTGTTTTATCATCCTCATCAAAAGGGTTGTAGCTTCTTATTCAATGCTGATGTGAGTGTTAACTATTTGTGAACCTGAAATAAAGATGATCATAAAACAAAAACTTGCTCCCCAGATGATGTGAAATCATGAGTTACTGATTCATTAAGAAAAGAATCACTAAGCAGACCTGGAATCATTAAAAACTAACTGGCACACAGCCCAACAGATAAGAGTTTAAACTCTGATGCCACGTCAGCAGTGATCTATTCTCGGTGTTGCATGTGAACTGCAGCTGCAGCATCGAGGAAGATGTTTACGAAGGTGAGGACAGGAAGCTGCATTCTGCACATGCAGTACAGCGACACACACAAGTGAGTCGTAAACACACTGACAATAAATATTTGTGTGGTCACACTCTAAGCCCAATGGACGATCAGCAGGCTCCTCAGCGAAGGTGATCATATTCAAACCAAGGCAGGTCGAGTCTTTAAACTTCTGAGATGCTTCAGTGTGCGTCAATGTCACCCCAACAGCCCCATTCACTCTGACGTTTCCAGACATGATATTCATTCACTCTGAACGTCACAAAGACAGAACACTGCCATGATGAGCCGGAGTCTGGCCTCTGATGTAAAAAGAACAGCGTGGTTAAGTCACTTTCTTAATGCTGTGTCTGATTACGTCGACATAACCAGAACCAGAAATACTTGATTAATCCCCAAGGGAATATTGCGTAGTTTCAGTTGCTCTTATATACAGAATAGCAAAGGAATGCCAAATAAAGATATTAAAATTAGGGATGTGTGGGGTGCTGGTTTGGTGGAGTGGTTAGCAACCATGTATGTCCCACGTACATGCTTCTGCCTTTCCAGGCTCAAATCCTGCCCGTGGCCAGCTTGCAGAGTGTCTTTCTCTACTCTATTATCCCCTTTCACAAGCCTATCCACTGTCTCTCTCCTATCAATAAAGGCACAAAATGCCCAAAAATATATTAAAAAAAAATGAGGGATGCACGATATTGGATTTTTGCTGATATCCAATATGCTGCTATTTTTATTATGATTTATAATCACTGATACCAATATTTCAGGTCAAGAGCTCAAGCTATATGCTTAATAAAAATGGACTAGTTTCTCTGTATTTTGTGAGGAACAGATGGAAAACAAGAAAAACAGCTTTTAACTCTTGCAAAAATGAAACCCTCAATATTTAAATGCACCCATGCAGTGATGAAAAGGTGCATCAATTTTGAACATTTGTATAATTTGCCGATATTCCAGTCAATATATGGCCTATATGTTTGGCCGATGTATCAGCATTAAATATCTGTAAAAATTTCAATATCAGCCAATACAAAACTTAACTTTTTAGGCTAATAATCCCAAATCTGAGCGGAGACTGATGCTGGCTAGAGGCCGATCCTGCTGTGAATAAACCGGCACATATCTCTTACAAGTGAGTAGCCCAATGTGGCACTTCTGGCACACACGGGGTGAAAACTGAATGATGGACTTGAATGAAGGCAATCTGCTGCAGAGTTATAAGAAATGTGGGGGTCAGATAGATGCAATTCAATCTGCCGTTTTCATTGAGATTCACCCCTTATCGGAAAATTCTAACATATCCATCCATTAACTTTACCACATATCCCTTTCGGGGGTCAAGTGACACTCAGCCTATCTCGTGCAGTCTCTGGTGGATAATTATATATATTCCAATCCACCAGGAAGCTCATTAAGAGCACCCACATATTTTCTGTAAGTTTAAATACACATCAGATAATAAATGACATAAGAGGAGGAAGTGAGTAGGAATTTCTCCCCTGAAACAGGAATCAGAGCTCTGAACAGAGGAGTTGGGGTAACAGTTTGTTCCTAAAATAAAGCTTAAGGACTCTGGTGCCTCTCGTTGAGAATGTGAGCAATGGACGCCCTCTAAGCCCTGGGACCAGATTCCACCTTAAAATAGCATCCTGTGAGAAGAGAGACGTCCTGAGGCCACGAAGCAGCTATCTGCAGGAATTTACACTTCGGTTAATTGGCGGTTTCTTCATAGGGGCGTGGACTGAACAGAGACCCGGGAATATTTGTGATATCTGTTTTAAAGGCAGTGAGACTCTGACCTTAGACCTGCTTACTCACAATAGTCCTGATGACTGGAGGCTGGTTCCCTTCTCCAGCAGGAGTCTCAGGTTTAAAACATTTGGTGTATGTTTTGTAATGTAGGACCCTATAAAGTCCACGACCACAGAATTGCGGACAGAATCACTGAATCAGGCATTGAGCGCGGAATTCAATAAAAACACAGAATATCATGGAAATGGCCGACATTTTACATAAAAGAATTATTTTTATGACTAAAACGGAATGTGGGAAAATGCCCTGATGCTATGCGAGCAACATGAGCCTCCAGACTCCAAGTTAACTCAGGGCAGAGCAGCTTGCCAACGATTATTATGAGTCAGGAGATCAAATGTTCTGCAAATTCTGTCAACATACTGTTGACTGGACACAAAAATATACGAGTGAAGACCACCTGAAGAGCCTGACATTATTGCACTACTTTAAAGAGTGCTTCGGGGGTTACATTGGCGTAAAAAAAAAAGAGATGAAAATAACTAAAACGTAAAAACTGAACATGGGAAAAATAAAAGTGAATTTGGGTGAAAAGAATAAATAATAAACAGTTTCTTGTAGGGCCATAATAATGTGGCCGAGCGATAACTATGCTCTGATGATGCGGATTTTGTCCTCTCAGTTGCGAGAAAACACTGGTTTAAACTCAGAGAGCTGTATGAAACACAACAGTCCAACACATTTAGGACAGCACTGAGCAGATGTGACACACCACAGTTAGAAATCAGAAGCATCGGACAGTTAAGTTTTTTTCAAAATCTGATGTGAGTTCAAGCAAGGTGAAGCTCACAGATGTTTAAAGGTGCTATGGCGGATCTATTTCCAGCGACATAAAGACTCTGCTACCCATGAGCACGCGCAGCGACTGTCGTAATGCTGCATTCCAGTAACCTCGGAAATGGGAGTGACATCATCTCCGACTTATCGGCGTTCCAGTTAAAGTCAGAAAAAGACATGCCGATCTACCAGGCTATTGTTAGCTGTTGTTAGCACGCCACGCCCTGTGTAGTTGTATGAAGGATGTGATTATCACTATGGCAACATTTTTGTAAATATAGATCTAACAATACTATGTATACAGCTGATCTAGAGTGACACACCCCAGTCAAAAGTGCAAATAAACTGATTATTACAGGAGCTAAATAACTGTTCACACTGGGGGCATCCATCTTCGATTGTCAACTCGGTGCTGGTGAGGTTTCACCGAGTTCCCAGTAGGAAATTCCGACTTTAGGGGACGTTCCAGTTGCAGTTTCCTGCTCGGAACTCGGATATTCCTACTTCTGACTACAACTGGAACGCACCAAAAGATGTGAACCAAGCCAAAGCGTGTGTCTGTTGTGATGCTAATGAATGCAGCTTGGACCTTCCTCAGAACTCTGCATTGTTTTACAACTTCTTTTTTCAACAATTTACAGGATGCAAAGCGACGAGGTAATGTATCTCTTTCTAGTTACGTAGCGGTAGTTTTTGATGTGTGACAACAAGTAATTCTTGGAAAACTTAGTATCGCAGTTTTGTAGCCAGCTATATATCGCTACTTACAGCCCGGTGCTCTAAGACGTGCCCGAATAATATAAATTTGCTCTAGTTTTAATTGTCTTGTTCCCAAAGTTGGTTATCTAGGCCAGTCCAGCTCTGTCCGACCCGACCGTGAAGCTAAGGAATAGCATTTATAGATAACCTATTTTGATGCCATAAAACTCATCTTAAAGTGTGTATTTCGATCAGGCACAGGCCTGGGCGATAAAACGATAACAATAATTATCAAAATATAATTTTTGTCAATAGAGATAATAAAAACGTTCCATAAAAGTCGATAGATTTAAACTGTAATTACACCACCAGAATACCAGAGAAAGGGGGGCGCTAATGCGACGTGAACGCTAGCTCCCGACCAACATTCAAGCGCAGAAGAGGTGACGAGGACCAGAGCGGCTCACACAGAGCATGAGAGCTAAAGGACAACAACACAGCCAAAAGAGCAATGATGAGACGGAGGATGACACCGAGCCTACCCACTCAAAGCATGCTGAAAGAATTGTAGACAGGAGAGGCCCCTCATCTTCAGTTGTTTGGAGGTATTTTGGCTACTTAGAGTCTGATAAAAAACAGAGCGGTGTGCACTGTAAACTTTGCCGACAACATGTGCCGACCAAGCACCAAGCACAGCTACCCGCCAAGAAGCAGCGAAAGTCACTGGGCAGCTTTTTTAAAAAGCCACACCTCAGCAGCACAGGAATCACTGATTTGCAGTCAGTTGAGGCAGAGCTTGAGAGCTACCTAAAAGCTCCAGATGCAGACGGGGAAACCGAACCCCTAGAATGGTGGAGAATGTATGAAAAAAACTTTCCACGAGTGAGCCAGCTAGAAAGGCGCTACCTGTGTATCCCTGCAACCAGCTCCTCCTCTGAGAGGGTATTCAGTACAGGAGAGAACTTCGTAACCTGTCACAGAGCAGCATTAAAGCCCGATACTGTGGACAGACTTATTTTTCTGGCCCGTAACCTTTAAAGCATTGGCTGTATTGTTTGTTTATTTATTACATTTTTGAAACTGAACATTTTCCTTTGTTTATTTATTTTGTTGACATTGTCAGACACCTTAAGATTTTATGCACAAAAGGCTTTAACATGTTGCTGAGTGTTAAAAAAGTGTTATATTTAATTCATGTTTTTTAATAATTTATATTTAGTTATATATATATATATATATATATATATATATATATATATATATATATATATATATAAAATAAATAATTAAATAAAAATTAAATATATAAATATATATATATATATATATTTATATATTTCATTTTTTAGGATTGCATGTCTACCTCAGATTTTGTGCAATGTTCTGCATTTTGACTACCTCATGTGCAATGTTCTGCATTTTGTGAACTTTTAATTTTGTGCAATGTTCCTCATATTTGTGAAATGCTGTGCAGTAGTTTGTCATGTTCTGACATTAAAGATTGGTTAAAGTACAAAAGCAACATCTGGTTTTGTCAACTTTCACTCAGGGGCAAAAATCAGCCTTCAAATTTTTAAGAAAAAATGATTTGATAATTATCGTGATAATTATCGATATCGACTGATAAGAAAATTTCGTGTTAACATTTTATGTCATATTGCCCAGGCCTAATCAGACATATATCTAAAAGTGAGACTTTTTTGTATAATTACTTAGAAACTCCTCACAGTCCCTTTAAGTCTGGTACACTTTTTCATATCCATGCAAAACAGCCTCTTTAACACATTTAGGTGGAGGTGGAGCTACGAGCCAGATGAAAGCAGGAAGTGACAATCCGTACAGAGATTATCAAAAATACTCATATTGTCAAACTCATTATCGCTCATATTGATAATAATTTGTGTCAAGAACTCAAAGTCAAAAATTAACTAAATTTGCCCAGTTTATTTCATGGTTCAGATCATTTGTATTACAAACAGACTGAATCAAAGAAACCAACTTTTCATTCTTAAAAAAATCTTTTTTTAAAAATCTAAATAGTGAATATTCAGTGATGAAGAGGTAATCGCTTATGATTTATTGTATATTATGTCAATATTACCGCAGATATGAGACATTTATCGTCATCTTACAGCCACTACAGGCTGCAGATATCTGTAAACATGTTCCTCTGCTGATTCAATAGTCGTTTTTTTAGGTAAGATTACATTAGATAGAACTTTATTAATTCCTTTGGAAGACTCCCTCAGGGAAATAAGGATTCCAGCAGCAGCTTTACAGTAGATAAAAAGGTTTAGAAATAAGATCAGTATAAATAAAAATATAAACAGGTGTGAGGAGTTCTGGGCAAAACTCTGCCAATACCAATATCTGTCAGATAGTGTTGTGCATCCCTACTCATAAGTCTGTAAACATTTTTCAACCTACTTCTGTTCTAAAACAACTTAGCAGCCAGCTATAAAATAACATTTTATTCAAAAAGACGTATCACTCTGATACTTTGTTTTAAGTTACCCTATAAGCCTCACACATCTCAGCTTGAAAATTCTTAAATTTTCCATTTTTGAGTTTATTGGAGGGTTTTCTTCCTTCCATCTGAGACAATTATAAAAACTGAGTAGTTGAGATGAAAAGACATCAAGGCCAATGTTGAGGTTTTTTTTCTTCCTTTTGAATATACACCCGCATTTTATTTGTCATTTATTTTACTTTAGCTTCAGTGGTGTGCATCAGTCTCCACAACCTCTTGATATCCTACCAACTATTCATTACAACTGGAGTGGAATAATACTTAGTAGATAGACTTCTGCTGAGTGTTTATTTGCTAGTGGTAGAAAGAAAATGATTATCATTATTTATGTATGTGTATACATGCATATTTGTTTATGTGTGTGAGTCAATCTGTTTGTCTTGATGTAAAGCACTTTGAGCTGCAATTTAATTTGCATGAACTGTGCTATATAAACAAGCTTTGATTGTCTGTTCACAAACCTGGAGATTCTAAATAAAACCAGAACACAAAACAACAAAAACAGAAAAGTTACTCTGCAGATTTGTTATTTTTCTTAATATGCTTCCCATCCATGATGTAAAAAAATATGAGGTCTAAACATGATCCATCAGTGCAATCCCCCCTCTGTTCATGACACTCCTCACCACATCTCATTAATCTTCATCACTGAAACGAGCCGTTTCCACACATTAAACATTGTAAATCATATGCTGATGATGTTTTGTCTCTGCTCTGTCATGCTCACAGTGTGGGGGTTGCACCTTAAGTTACAGGTTACTTCCTGTGGCCCCCTAACCCTCCAGTTTAGTGCTTTCAGGGGAAACAGCTGTAACTCTCCAATTATCAGTCTGAATATGTTCAGCTCCACATCTGTGAAGGTGTTTCTATGAGTGAGACGAACCAAACATGCTAATGGGAAAGTCACAGAATTTCACCATGCTGTCTTTGATTAGATTTCCTCAAAAGCACAAATTCATAAGCTTGATACAAAGATTTGTGGACACTAGTTATTTTATATGCATATTTATTGGGCCATTTTTCAAATAAAATCAAACAATTACCCTTTTTTTGTACCTTTACTGTTGTAATTTTTAACCGGAACAAAGAAAGTTTCCAATGGTGTAACACGAGCCAGCAATTAGACGGACCCAAGACGGAAAGCAGGGACTGAAGCAAACGGAAATAAAGTTTTTTCTTGCTTACATTTTCTATCGAAGCCCTTTCCTCTTATCTTCATGGGGATTTCTTTTTCATAATCCACATTTTAATGTCCGATGAAGTTGTGCCATTTTGGTAGTTGGAACTTTTATTGCTAGCTAACTTGCCAACGAAATACAAAATAACCATTGACAACTACTAAGCTAACATGGACGTCATACAAAATAACTCCCTTTGTTTTGTTCACTTGGTGGTTAAAAAAATCTAAATTCCCCTGACTCTCAACAGACTCACAGTATTTTACGTAAACATTATCCGCCAAGTTAAATAACATTTGTTTTTGACTTACTACCTTCATGTTCAGAGATTAGTCTCCATTAGAAGACGTTCATAAAAGGCTGCAGTACCTCATTTTCACCGCTCACGTTGATTAACACATACCACCCGTTACAGCCCAGAGAGGCGCTGTTTCCCCCATTAAAAAACAATAAAATGTGAAATAATTACCAAAAACCAACCGTCACTCTTTAACTACCAGCTCAGTTGTTTGGCAGAGGTCATCATTAAATTTAGGGATTTAAAAAAAAAAAAAAAAAAAAATCAAATCATTGGTTGGATCCATTAACAATTCAGGGAACATGGAAAATAAAAATAAAAAAAACAAAAAAAACAGACGTTTTCTTGATGTTGGATTGAAAGGTTTTAAGAGCTTACAGTTTATTGTTAGATGACATGAAAAATGCACGAATATTTGGGACAAGTCAACTAGAAAAGGCAGAAATGTCCATAAAAATGTGTTAAAATAACTAGAAATAGATTACATAAAATTTGACAAACACAAAAAATGTTCTTGATGAATAACAGACTATATCTGTGTATATCATCAGATCAGTAAATGGTTAAGTATTTCAAATATTAATGATGGTAATAATAATGCTACTTTTTAGCTTTTAAAACTTTAAATCCCACAAAGTAAATATCACTTATGTTGGTTTGTTTGCAGTTTGTTCTGTAACATAAAACATTGACAGAAACAAACAATTATGTTTATGTTTATTTAATACATTAAATATTCCTGGATAAAATGACCTCTGCCCAACAGTTGAGTTTGGAGCTGAAAAGTTAAGAAGTAAAAAAAAAAAATACTAAACTAATTAGACAATTAAATGTAGAGAGTAGGTCTTAAGAAAGTTGGGCTTTTGCTGAAACTACAGCTCACATTATTCCATTACAATATAAAAAAAATAAACAATGAACCTATTTTTTTCATTTGACTTTCTTGATTTTGAGTTGTGCTTAGGTTATTACCTCCACCACAGACTCTTACCAGTGTTTTTTTTTTAACAAGAAAACTAAAAAAAGTTAATAATGGACTTTGTTTAAATTTTCAGGATAGCTCAGAAATTAGTCAAAAATCAAGCACATATATTAAGTGGTGATTTGAATCTGGATGCAGAGTAAGGAATTTTTAAAAAGATTTATGAATATTGCAAGAGGGACATTTTCCACATTTCTGCTAATAACATTACTTTTTTGATGGATTTTGATGACTTTTTCAGGGAT
This sequence comes from Scarus forsteni, assembly GCA_036419115.1. Classification (NCBI taxonomy): domain Eukaryota; kingdom Metazoa; phylum Chordata; class Actinopteri; order Labriformes; family Labridae; genus Scarus; species Scarus forsteni. Next base: position 37,715,215 of record JAZDUH010000327.1, on the reverse strand, counting down.
GTTAGTCATGGCACATTGGATGGGTAACTAGATTTTGATGGTAATATAAATCCAAATGATGATCAGGACTTTTCAGTTATTTGTTAATGGTTCACGATAGAGCAGTTTTCCACATTTTTTACAATTACTCACAAAACAATGATATAAATACCTGTTAACCTTGTAGCCTATTAAGAGTACCATTCAATTAAAGCTGTAAGTTACTATTCCCACAAAGCAATTATGTGGTGCTTTATAATCAAAAAGAATAACTAAAAACTGTGCCAAAAATTTGATTTTTATCCATTTCTGTGTTTTATAGTCATTCTGTGGGTATACAGTAAATCAAAACTAATCAAATACAGTAAATAAATGAAGTAAATAAGTTATTAGAAATACTACTAAAACCACAACTAAGTCCTAATATCAAGCAAAAACACTCTGAAATAAAATGCATTAGAATTTAAAATGAAGAGAAAGAAGACAACAGTAATAAAAAAAATAGGAATACAATATCCTTAGCAACAAAGGAAAAACATGACATTTGGGATTTACTGCCTCAGAATTTAATAAATAATGATGAATTAATAAAATGATTTGTAGGAAAAGAAAATATGTGAAGCTAATGAGCTAAGTGGTTTATTTTTTATTGATTTGTTTTTGCTCAGTAATTTTTTTTTGTTTTTTTTGGTCACTTTATTTTTGAATCACTTCATCTGTAATTCATCCTCATGTCTGTCTGTCCGTCTAAAACGAGGCTGTAACAGTGCAGCTCTTAGCTGTTATGTGTTTCACAGATGGACAGACACCTGTTGCAAAGAAACAATGACCCACAGTCAGGAGGTCAGAGGTCACAGGGAGACATAAACACTGGCCTACTTATGAAAAGGGTAATTATAGAAGGTTGTGTAGATGCACAAACAGTAAGTAATACATTGTCTTAAAATTATTAATTAGAATTTTCTTATTGATGAAGTCCAAACACACTCATTCTTCCCAAGAAACCTTAATAAACCATTCTACAGTTGACTCGTTATTTTAAATAATATTTAGAAATCTAATTGTAACAACTTAAATCAAAAAGACCCTCAGCTCTGTGTCCTTTAGAGACGATTTGGAGCCAAATATGAGCAATGAAAGAAGAGTCAGATCTGATGTATGATGACAAACTCAACGCTTTGTTCTTTTTATTAACTTTTTTCTAAGTTAGTCATGTTCCCAGTCCCATCCCCTTGTATCCCAGTGTTACATAAAATTATCAAATTAACCCATGAGAAAAGGTGAATATTTGGAGTACTGGTTTGGAGGAGTGATGAGCAACCAGGCACATCCAACACTGTAACTGACTTTTTGACTCAACAGTATTTTACTGTAATATCTACAGCTACCTAAAAAACAGTGAACTACTGTAAATGGAAATGTCTTGCAGAAAAACAATGATTTATATAAACTTACCTATTCCTGAAAAAGAAATCTCTCTATATATTTTTATTATTATTATAATTATTATAATTATTATTGTTGTTGTAATGGTTTTTATCTTACCTTTATTGTACAAACTATTGTTATCTTTTTTTTTTTTTTTTTTTTTACAGTTTTCTCCTGGTGTTGTTGTAATGATTTTTTGTCTTACCTTTATTGTACAAACTATTGTTACCTGTTTTTTTGTGTGTTTTTTTTACAGTTTTCTCCTGTTGTTGTTGTTGCTGTTGTAATGGTGTTTTGGTAAGTTCCACCAGCACCCTAAATGTTCCATTTAAGTAAAATTTTGACTACTGTGTCTCTGATTAGTAGTGTGTCGGTATGGTTTTGAAAATGTGTACAAATAATAATAAAAAAGATATCTTGGTAATAAATGGAAAGTCAAATGGTTAATGACAAAGTGATATAAAGTAAACACAACAAGTTCAACTGTAATTTAAAATGCATAGAATAACATGAAGCATAATACTGTGAATGAAAATACAGAAATTCTGATGTAAATTAAAATACAGTAAGGATGCCCTGCATAAAAGTACAGTAGTTATTCTATTATTTAAAAATACAGTAATTATGCTACTAATTAAAATAGGGTATTGCTACTGTAAATATCTTTACAGTAACTTACTGGCATCTTGTTCCCAGTCATTTGCTGTAAAATTTGCAGCAACATTTTCACAGTGCACCCGGGTTTAAATCCAGCCTGGGGCCTCCCCTACTTCTCTCCCCCCCTTTCACTCCTGACAATAGAGGCACAAAAATGCCCAAAAAATAATGCTTACAAAAAAATGGATATTAAGTTTCATGTCATTTATGAGCTGATCTACTTTCTGGACTGTCTGGGCTCAGATGATGTTAAAACAATCTGGGTGAGGACAGGTGAGTACACAACAAAATAAAGACGTGACTGATGTCAAACCAACTCAATAAATCATAAATCTTGGACTTAAGTGCACACAGAGAGACCCGAGCTGCAGCGTCAGCAGGGAGGAGCATCTGGAAACTCCATCCACTCCCACCTCGAACCCTGCCTCCACCCTGCCCCAGTAGGGGGGCTCTGAGGGGACAGCAGCGAGCCTCAGGACCTGAGGGAAGATCCCACAGAGGGAACTCTCACAGGGGGGGAGAAGGGGACAAACGATCCTGCCATGTTACCGAACGGGACGCTGCGACCTGGAAGTCTTGTTTTCTACATCAGACTAAATGTGGTAGACCAATCTCTGCAGGGACGACCATGGGAACCCAAAACAGGCATAAAGTACGAGGGAAACTGGTGCTGCAGGGTCAAAACCACGAGATGAAAAAGCTTCATGACACATTTAAACATGTTCAAGGAGGTAAAAGTCAAAAACTTGGCAAGGGGTCAAAAACAGGAAACACAGGTATCTTGAAAAAGAGAAATGACAGGAGAAGGTTGATGCTTCATCACTATTTGATTTTTTCTCTTCTTTAAATCATTATTTAAGCCTCAACTTCACTGTTAATACAATATTTTCTCTGTGTTGCCACCAGCAGCCTCACTGAGGAACAATATTTACAAAGACCTCTGCAGAAACCTGAATCATGCTGTAAACACACCTGAGCATGCAGCCTGATTCTCCATGCCCACTCATATTACCCCCTTATGCCCAGCCCCTGCTCCACCGCCCGACCCGTGACTCCCAGAGGTGCCATGAACGTGAGCTTCAGCAGGTTTGATATTAAACTTGAAACCGTCAAATGGTTGCAACTCTCGGAGTGTTTCTGTGAAGACTGAAAAAGACTAAAAGTCAGAATAAATTACAATATTGCCAGAAACCTACAGTTGTGGCATGAGTAGATATGGACACCTGTAGAGTTACCTCTTTTTATTCAAGATTCAGCGTGTTTATTTGTACATTAAGAAACATATATCCATTTCCTACTTCGCTGTCCACAAGGAATACCAGTTAAGAGGTATACAAAAATAAAAAAAGATTTAAATAGAACACAGAAAAGCAGCAAGAAAAAAATACTGTGCACATATAAAAAACAGTTTTATTTTATCTCTTTTTTGTGTCTGACTTGGCTAACAGTGACATAGTTGAATGTGTTTTAACTTTTATGCAATCTCCAAACTGCTGGAAATACACGTTGCCTTGAGTTGCATCATGTTGCGTTGCGTAGCATTGATCTATGTGATCAAGAGCTGATGACTGTCAGTGATGCTTAGGCTTATGCTTATAAACGTATACAACCTTGCTTAAAAAAAATCCTGAAATAGCCCTTTAAGTAGACAAACATCCGTAGTTCAGTATCCTCAGTTTTGTCATGCTAAATGTAAAATTTTGATTGCTTTCTTATCTTTATAACTTTTTTCTCCAGCAAAACCTTTTTTTAATGCAAATGAGCCTGTGTAATATTGTTGGTTTGTTTTATCTCGTCTTTTATTTTGATCCCTTTTCACATTTGAGATACTTCAGTTTGTCATAAATTTTGGCCACTCTCTCCTCATGAAGAAGGTCTTGATGTTGGATCAGTTGTGAACCATTTTAATAGCTGATTGTAGTTTTTTGAATCTTTAAAGTTCTTCAAATATTTCTGCAAACTCTTGAGCAGTTTGCCCGTTCTCCAACAGCTTCTTCTTCTCTTTCATCGTTTGGACCCCACACTGCTCTCTCTCTTCCTCCTTGCAGCTTCAGGCTGAGCAAGGACCCCCCACCCTCGAGCCTGGCAGTGTGCCTGGGCTGCAGAGTCTAGGACGGCGCCTTCGATACTTAAAGCACAAAATTTTCACTTGCAGCTCTGTCTGCAAGTGGAAAACGGGATTACATCCTGTGGTTTGTGTAAATCCAGTGACCCAGGGAAAAGAAAAGCTCTCAGTGTGGTTTTGTGAGCTGATGTGCGATTACAGAACGTTTGAGGTATTCAGCTGGCCGGAGAGCAGAGCCACGGGCACTGACTGCAGCAGGTGGAGCTTTATGAGGCTGAGACTAAAACATTTTAATGATATAAACAGTTGATGTGTCGGTGCACGGAAGATGACCCTGAGCCGATAAAAGAACATGGCCAAAAAATAAACACAAACAGCCTTTTATAGCTGAATTTATGGAAAATTATTAGTATTTGTCTATTCAAAGTGCAGAAAAATAAGTGCAAAATGAAGAAAAAAATCAAACTAATAAAAGCAAAAGTGCCTCATACTGCAGTACTATGTGTGGCCACAGGAGGCCAGCTCCCAAAGTGAGTTAACTTCCATAGAGCCCCATGTTAACCTGTCAAAATTTCCAGCAGTGTGCCACAAAAAAGCTTGAGGCAAGTTTGGGTTTGTAGGCCCAGTTTATCTTGAATGAAACAAATCTTTTCATACAGACATGCGTTGGTCCTCTTTTGTACTGGTACTTGACTCTTTTAAGGTCCAACACGGGCAGCTCCAGTGATAGAAGGTAGAAAACCAAAACAATTTAAAAGAAAATCATAGGGATGTATGATGTTGGATTTTTGGCAATATCCAACATGCCAAAATTCTTTGATTCATTATTGCTAATACCGATATGTCTGGTCAAAAGGACAAGCTCTGTACTTGACAAGAAAAACACCATTTACCTCTTGCAAAAATGAAACCCTTGATTTTTAAAAGTACTTGTGCAGTGATGAGAAGGTAAACATTTGTGTGATTTGCCAATAGTTCAGCTGATACATTGGCAGCAATTATCTGCAAAAATTTTACTATACTGCTACTTAACCCATTGAGCCCCAATGTACCCTATTTTGGGTACTTGTACCCCCTCCAAAAAAACGTAAGAAAAAGTGAACTATTCATGTAGAAATATAGTCATGATGCACATCAAATTAAACAGGAAATTTTCAGCTACACAACCACATAAGCCATTTTACACACACCAAACGCAACGTTAACACCAAGCAAATTAATTATCAAATATCCAAATCTGTTTCACTTTGATTCAAACTTGGGTTGCTTTGTATGGATGAACTGCCATAGATAAGCAGAAGAAGACAAAACTGTTGTAATTGGGTTTGATGATCACCAAAAGTGACATAAAAGTGAAATATAAATTTTGGTATATCAGAAACTTCAAATGGGAGTAATGGAGCCAAACTATACCAATATTCCGCCTGCCCACTCTGTAGTAAAACCTCTCTAACTTTGCTCTGCATCACTTTATCAGACTCAAACTTGGCAGAAGTAATGTTCACATATTTTGTCATTCATTCATTTATCATTTCCACTTGAGGCAGCTTGCATTATAGTTTTAGTGCAGATTCATATCGAGCCCCAGAGGGAATCAAACTCTCGTCAGTCGCAGTACCTTGCTCGGGCTGCACAGGACACCTGATCCTGGTCATAACTGAGGGTTTAAATGGGTTTAAATGAGGGCTCGAGGGAGAGGAGGGGGTGAGGAGAGGTGTGTGTGTGTGAGGAGATGAATGGCTGCCGTTGGGAAGCGGCAGAGGGGCATTCTGGGAAACAGTCACTCTGAGGCCTTCCTTATGGCTCTCAATGAGAAATGGAGAGAGTGTGAGAGGAGCCAAATGGAGCTGACAGCCAACTGAACGGACTTCCTCCGTCACACACACAGCGTCGGTCTCTCCCACTTCCATCCCCTGTCTTTTCTCTCGTCCATAATTTTGTTTTGGAAAAACATGAGCTCGTGTTTCGTCTCTCTGAGAGCCACCAGTGCTCCAAACTTTCATGTGGCCGTCCAGCTCCGACCCTGCGCTACTTAAAGGTCTTTGTTTGGCCGCTGTGGGGCCTGAAGGCAGGTTTTGGCAGGCGGGCGGGTGCTGATAGGGACAAAGTCCATAACGCAGAGTGAACCTGTGCCAAGGGGCTAATGGCAGCCTGAAAAAAAAAACAACAGCCCAGAGGAACAGAGCGTGTTTGAGCGTCGCTTCTGTTGAGTCTGCCAATGGAAAAATATCCTCAGTGAGCTCATCTTTGAGGTCTGTTTCCTCTCTGAAACCAGCGGCATAACAGGAGATAATGAAGCATATCTCACATAATGTCCCTGCATAAATATACAACTTTAAGGAAAACTAAGGCTGCTTGTTTTGTCGGGTTTACTTTTTCTTTCTGTAAGACCTGTGTGATTCATGGGACCTCTTTGCGTTGGTCCAGTTTTCTTCAAAACAAACCAAGGCAGTGATGTTATCCAGATCGGTCTTTATTTGCTGTTAACAGCAGTTTGTGTCTCGGTTTGTGAACCTCGGGATGTAGAATTCTTCATGGTGCACATGCTGAAACCTGATCGTGGTTGGTTCCCGGGGGCCTCCCTCGCCCTCGCCACTCTGCGTTTATGACCAACGTGCTTCAGTTACTGCTCCGAGGCCTGAGTGTGGACGGCTTTTTACTGCGGCCAGCCCAAACATTCCTCTGCTTTTGTCACAGCCACGCCACCGCTCTGAGGGAGCAGAAGAAGAAGACAAAGTCAGAGATGAAGAAAGGGAAGAAGAAGAAGAGGACAGGAAGCTGGATTAGACCAGGGTTCAGTTTCCATGACTGAAGACATTCTTCAGCCATGTAGATGATTATAAATGGCTCTGCTGACTCGAATGTCCAGCTCTCTGAGCGATGAGAGGAACACAACGCTCTGCAGATCATCACGTTTTTTTATTTTTAGGCCTTAAATTCAACCTGCTGATCCATCAGTGAGGCCCCTTCTGTTACAATCAGCAGTTTGTTCTGCTGATTTTTTCTCAGATCCTAATTTTAAGATCCATAATTTAAAAAAATGCTGAAAATAAGCATGTTTACCTCTCAACTTATTACCACCTGTTTGTCCTTTGGTCCATCCATCTATTAATCTATCTGGCTGCTCACTTATCCATCCATTTCTTTCTCTTTGTCTGTCTCTCTCCCACTTTCCATCATCTACTCATCCATTGTTCCACTAATCCTTTGATTTGTTCAGTCCTTCCATCTTATTTCTGTGTTAACCTATCCACCCATCCATCTGTCCATCCATTATTTATCCATCTATCAAGCATTAAGTCTCAGCATCAGCAAAATCATTCAATTTTCATACATTATATTCTCCACCAAGAAAGTTTGGAAGCATTATTTCAGCCGATTATCTTTCTCCTTTAATAACACCTCTTAGTATTGTATTGATGTTGTTGAAGGCCTGATTAGTCAACTTCACAACGAAGTACAATTTGTAATGATCAGAGTAACACATGTAAACGTGTGGACTACGCCCTCGAAAACTGTGCCAAAATCTCCTCTTCCCCTGGAAGACAGCCTCTGGTTCCTCAGTGAAGTGAAGGCAAGGAACCAATCTTCTTGGGGAGTGATCTTCCTGGGAAAACCACTTTATGATCTTTGACTTCAACACTTTTTAGTTTAGTTTAGTTTGTCTTTTGCCTAAAATAAATTTTAGTTTTAGTCATATGTTAGACATATGAATTGTTTTAATTTAAGTCTAGTTGTAGTTGATGGAATTTCACCACATTTCAGTCAACAAAATCTACATTTAATTTAGGCAACTAAAATATGAAGTATAAAGGTAAGGCATTTTAAAAGTTTTCTTGGATTTCTGAAATCATGTTTTACACTTGGATAAATGTATCTATGATGCTGTTATGATGTCGAAGCTTGGTAAACATCAATAGGCTTATTGTGACATTACCTTCAGTCTACTCATTGTTTCATAGATATAAGAATGATTTGTCTGGAGATTACACTTTGTTGTGTTTTTACCATCATAATCACGCCACACGGTTTACACAACCACTTGTTCTCTACAGCGTCAAACGTGAAATGCACCCATACGTCTACTCTCCTTTTTCTCCAGGTGTTGAGGCATGATTCTTGCAGCAGAACATGAGATGTTTGCTCAGTACTGACACAGTCATCTTCACGGGGAAAATCCAACCGCCCTCCATCCTAAAGAGTAGCTCTGATTGTATCCCTCTCGCCACCAAGCAGCTAAGGCAGGTGTGATTGGATGTCCCTTTTAACTCGTCCAAACTTTCCACACAACCAAAGTAGCTGTGATTGGATATATTCCTAACTTGTCCCCTACTTTATTCATGACCCAATTAGGTCTGGTTGGATTAAGTTACTGTCAGACATTTGTCCATGTGCATTTGTTTTATCAGTTACTGTCTAGTTTTCATCAAGGCTAAAAAGTTGCTGATGAGAACTAAGACAAAAATAATTAGTCAACAAAATTAACACTGACCTCACCAGTCCTACACTATTGCGGGAGGTTTAGCTGTGTGCTTATTCCACAAATGCACTGTCTTTACAGATTGTACCTCGTTGTAAAGGTGACTTTACAATGATATGAAATATCATCACAATTAGTAATATAAAAGGGGAGAGATAATCGGCTGAAGTAATGCTTCCAAACTTTCTTTGAGGAGTATGAATCAACCAGTATATATTTTCATCCTTCCTCCAATCAGTTTATTCATCAATCTGTCCATCCCTTCATTTACCCCTCTGTCTTTCCAACCTAGTCTATCCATCCATCCAAAATCTAAGTCCCTGTTTTTCAGTATCACTTAAAGGTGCTATGAGGAGAATCTATTACCGGCGAAAAAAAGACTCTGCTACCCATGAGCACGTGCGGCGACTGTCGTAATGCTACGTTCCAGTAACCTCAGAAATGGGAGTTACATCATCTCCGACTTGTCGGCATTCCAGTTGAAGTCTGAAAAAAACATGCCGATCTACCAGGCTATTGTTAGCTGTTGTTAGCATGACCTGCGTTGTTGTTCACAAATATCACATGAAGAATGTGATTATCACTATGGCAGCATTTTTGTAAATATAAGTCTAACAATACTATGTATACAGCTGATCTAGAGCGACACACCCCAGTCAGAAGTGCAAATAAATTGATTATTACAGGAGCTAAATAACTGTTCACACTGGGGGCATCCATCTTCGATTGTCAACTCGGGGGTGACGAGGTTTCACTGAGTTCCCAGTAGGAAATTCAGACTTCGGGGGACGTTCCAGTTGCAGTTTCCTGCTCGGAACCTGGAAATTCCTACTTCTGACTACAACTGGAACGCACCAAGACGTAACCCAAGCCAAAGCGTGTGTGTGTTGTGTTGTAGCCCGAACCTTCCTCAGAACTCTGCTTTGCTTTACAACTTCTTTTATCAACAACTTACAGGATGCAAAGCGACGAGGTAATGTATCTCTTTCTAGTTACGTAGCGGTAGTTTTTGATGTGTGACAACAAGCAATTTTTGGAAAAATTATCGTAGTTGCCGGCTATATATCACTACTTACAGCCTGGTGCTCTAAGACGTGTAATATAAATAATAAAATAATATAAATTTGCTCTAGTTTTAATTGTCTTGTTCCTGAAGTTGAGTATCCAGGCCAGTCCAGCCTTGTCCGACCTGACCAGAAGGCTAAGGAATAGCATTTATAGATAATCTATTTTGATGCTATAAAATTCACCTTAAAGTGTGTATTTGGATCAGGCATATATCTAAAAGTGAGACTTTTTTGCAATTACTTACAAACTCCTCACAGTCTCTTTAATATAATAAATTACCAAACCCTTAAAAAATTACTGAATAAATCTTATTTTAGACCTCCACTGTTCAGTACGATAAGTCTAAAATACAAAAATGCTCCTCATGAGTCTTCAGGAGGGTTTTGTGTGGTGGTGGTCTCTGTGGAAATGACGGCTGTGACGTCAAAGTGTGAAACAGGAAAACATCTGAGGAGGTCTGGAGGTGTGAGGAGACCTGACGGCAGCAATTCAGACACAGTTTGAGTCCCGTCAGGAGGAAATGCTGCTCTGAACTTCAGCAGAAACCTGACCAATAAGCACATGATGGACTCACTTCCTCTGTCTTACTAAATAGAACAATAATTTCAAATATTACTGGATCTAAAAACAGAAAATCTAGTTGTCAGGCTCTCAGTTTGGTTTCCACCCTGCTATAAGGATTTTTGATTTTTTGTGAGTTATTTGAGTTTCTACTGACAGAAGACATTGATCATGAAGAAAGTTCATTTTGTGTGGTCCTAATTTTCTGTCTCAAATGTCTCTGTTGATGTTTGGTGCGAACTCAAAGTTTTTCTAACTACTTCAGGAATGCTTCGTCCAACTGTCATCGCTCTGCTCATCATTTGGCCCTGCGGAGGCGTTGATTTTTGACAGATACTCCACCATTTGTACGGAGGGAGAATGTAGCAAAGTGTTTGGACCACCAGGATGAGGCTGAGTCGTCGTTAGGATCCACTGCTTCAGTCTGTTTGGGTTTTTTTTTATCAGCTGCTGCTCCTGTCAGAGCTGCAGGACTTCAGGGAGGACGCAGGAATCAAACGTCTGGTGATGAACGTAAACACGGAGGTGCTGTGATCTTAGCTGAGGTCTATGGTGTCCTGCGGGGAAAAGCCAGAGGGGGTCACAGCCTGCAGAGACCAGAGCACACTGGACACCCTGGAGTCCCCTCTGAGGACAGAGAGAAAACCAGTCTGTCAGTCCACTATGGGTTACTTTCTTTATTTTTGTGAACAAATGTCTTTATTTACATTTTATTTTTATATACAATCTTGTCAACATTTTTATCTTGATTGTATTTATTTAAATTTTATTTTTTTATTTTATTTCATGTTTTTTATTCATTTATTTATTTATTTTTAATTATATTTTATATATATTTGCATCTATTTTTAAAACTACTATTGGAAGCCCAATTTCCCTGAGGGAGTTTTCCGCAGGGATTAGTAAAGTTCTTTCGAATCGAACATTTATTTTCAGCTATGCTGCTCATGCAGACTATTTAAATCTATTATTAATTTTATACCTCTTAACTAGCATTCGTTGTGGACATCAGTGTAGGAATTTCATTGTGCAGGGAAACATGTTTCTCAATGTGCAAATGACAAAAAACGCTTTGAATCTTGAATCTGCTAAAAGAAAAACTGTATTGGAGAGCTTGTCCCTTTAAATCTTTTTTAGTGCAGGTTTAAGGAATTGTAGAAAGATGTGGCTGTGGATGCTTTGACTGCTAAAGGAGACTGATAAACTTGTTGCTCTGAACTTTGACTTGACTGATTCATATGTCTGTATTTTTGACAGTAATTGTTTTGTTTTTTTTGTCTGTAACTTTGTAATTGCGCTGCTGCCTGCTTTGGCCAGGACACTCCTGCAAAATGAGATTCTTAATCTCAACGCGGTTTCCTCTGCTGCCATACATGAAAATAATTTATTTTCTTGCTTAGCATTATGGATTCAGGCTGTAGGTATTTCCAGATAGATGTATCTAGATAGATAGATAGATTTTCTGAGCACAAAATCCCAAATGCGCTTGTTAGAGCAGAAACATGGGCCATTTTTGTAATCATAATGAAGAAATGACCCTAATAAAACATCTAGAACTGATGGTTTTGTTGCTTTGGTATAAAACAGTACTGATTAAGTTTTTCAAGAATACAGAATATTCAAGAATATATTTTTTACACTGACATCTGCCGCATAACACAGTAAAGAGTAAGAGTCACAACAAGCACACAGGACTGTTTAGACTTGCTGAAGAGATTATCTGATGACTGTAGCCAGAGGCAGGCTAACACTTCCCATTGACTCCCAATGTTTGAGCTATGCTAATTAGTGGTGGATGAGCTCTGCTCGTCTATTCCTTGTTACTGCACATTGAAAGAATGGACTCTACCTGCTTGCCACGGACTCAGGAGTGAAGCATGACAGGAGAAGAAAAAAAATGTTGGCGTATCCCTTTATGCAGACAAAATGCAACCATTTTGAAAGAAATGTTTTTATAACATTTTTTTTGATAATATTGACACAACTCATATTCCACAGACAGACAAATAGATAAATGGATGGACAGACAAAAAGACAATCTGTTCAACATCCTCGGAAAGTGTCAAAAATGTCCATTAATTACTTTTTGAGTTGTCCTGTTGACTCACAATCCAACTGGCAAAAACATGACGTCTTTGGTGGAGCTTATAAACTCCTAGAATCAAAAACAATCCTTTAAAATTACAAACAAAATAAAGATTCATTTGACTCTCTGTTTTTGAATCAGACCCTCAAAGTTTCTCTTCAGGCTAAAACATTAAAAAATAATTACGAAGTCACAACAGTTTGGAAATGTCAACATGGTGATTATGATGATGATGATGGCGATGATGATGATGGCGATGATGGTGACGTATGTGTTTTAGGTGTAGATCAGCAGCAGTCTGAGGTGTTGACTCAGACAGTGGAGGCTCCTCAGGACGGCAGGTTAAAGGGCGTTGGACCACACAGAGAGGCCACACACACACACACACACTCACACACACCCACACACACACCCACACACACACGCACCGTGTAATTTGAGTCTCATTAGTGATCCTCTCTCAGCTCATCATCGCGTTAACTGCTGTGTAATGACGGCCTGCTGTGTTTAAAGATACCTGCAGATCTGTTTAAGAGAGACACTGACACACAACAACAAGAACAAGATCTGTTTAAAAGGGAAGAAACACCAACACACAACAACAGCCAGATCTGCTTAAGAGCCACACCGACACACGACAACAACCAAAACTGTTTGAGAGACATGATACACAACAAACAAATACCAGATCTGTCTAAGCGAGACGCTGACACACAGCAACAACAAGATATTTAAGAGGGAGACACCTACACACAACAACAACCACATCTGAAATACGTATGTATATGTGGACAAAATTGTTGGTACCCTTCTGTTAAGGAAAGAAAAACTCATATGGTCTTTGAAATAACTTAAAACTGACAAAAATAAGAATAAATGAAAATTTACCTATGTTTATATTAAGTTCACAGATGCAAAAATGAAGCATACAAATAAAAGAACACTGTACCTACTGTGAAACATGGAGGAGGCTCAGTTATGTTCTGGGGCTGCTTTGCTACTTTTGACACAGGGTGTCTTGAATCTGTGTGTCATGGGTCCTCCAACAGGATAAGGACCCAAAACACAAAGATAAAAATACCCAAGAATGGCTAAGAACAAAAACACTGAACTATTCCGAAGTGGCCTTCTGATCCCTGATCTAAATCCTATTTAACATTTGTGGAAAAATCAGAAACATGCAGCCTAGAGAAGACAGCCTTCAAAACTGAGACAATTTGCTCATAAGTGGGCCAAAATACCAGTGGACATGTGCAGAAGTCTCACTGAAACTTAGAGAAATCTCCTGATTGCAGTGATTGCCTCCGAAGGTTGTGCAACAAAATATTATATTAAGGGTACCATCATTTTTGTTGAGGCCAGTGTCACAATTTTGTTTATAAAGTAATTCTGCGGGACCACAATTCAAAAGCAATATCTGATTCTCTTTAGTTAATTTTCAGTAAATTTTATTTAGCATTTTTTGTCAGTTTCAACTTTTTCAGTCAACATTGTGGGATTTTCTTTCTTAAAAAGAAGGGTTATAATTTTGTCCACGTCTGTATATAAAGACATGTACATGAGCTCTGCAGAAATTTCAGACTATTTTTGCTGTTTTTCACACAGAATATTCACATGAAATGATGAGGAAAACTAATTAAAAAATGGTCAGCATGGATAATGGCATTAATAAATTATATTTATAATAAATTAATAATATACAAGCATCAAGTTCTTGGTCCAGTAGATGGAGCATGATGTTATCTAATAGTCCAGGTGTGTTGAGTAAGACTGTTTCTGTGCTGGAGATCAGAGTAACATATTTATATGCTGCATGAGAGTTTAACCTAGTTTGTTGGCACAGATATTGGAGACGTGTTGATACATTAGCTTTTGCAGCACAGGGGGGTGAGAGAGTAACAGCAGAACCTTAAGAGAGGACGTTCAGTCATAACGCATTGATACATCAGGGTCATCATTTACAGAAACACGAGACGCTGAAAAACGAACAGCTGAATATAAAAAAAAAACTTTAAAAAAGTGTTTGCTGCAGAAAACAGCAATAACTGACAAACTTAACTTCTGTTTAAATTATTACTGACAATTGAGTTTAGAGTCCTTTAAATATATATATTTTTAAAATGTCATAGTCTGCCACAAAGTTACACACTTCTGTTTTCTGGTGTCTGCAAAAAAAAAAAAAAAAGAGTGGCCTCTAAAGGGTTAAAATCCCCAAAATATTTTGAATATTTTTTAGTTTATTTCAGGCTGATGTTTTAAAAGACTGACTTGTTCATAATGGATTTTTCCAATATATATTATAATTTAACTGATGATTTTCAAAGGCAGATATTGTCCCCCAGTACCACGAATGTTAGTTTTTATTTTTAATCTGACATTGCAAATAAATAAATAAATAAATAAATAACAGTACTACAAATCAATACTGCTGTGAATCATTGATCCATCCCAGGACCGAAGAATAACAATCAAATACTTCTCTAATTTTTTTTAACTGAAATTAATTAAAACATTTTTATATGTATATGAAAAATCTCTGGAATTTATCATTCTGGCCAGCAATCAGTAAGTGTTTATCTGTATAGCACAGTTCATAATTGAATTGCAGCTCAAAGTGCTTTACATCAAGACATAAATATTGAGAAAAGTCAAATATATACATGCATATTCACACACACACACCCACACACACACACACACACACACACACACACACACACACACACACACACACACACACAAACATATATATATATACATATATATATATATATATATATATGTATATATATATATATATATATATATATATATATATATATATATATACATATATATATATGTGTATATGTAAACTTTTTGTGATCATTTTTTATTGAAAGGCAGAATATACAAAATACATGTTGTCACATTCAGTAAAGTATTTTCTTTCTCTCCAAACTTATTCTTCTCTGTACAGTAAGTAAAATATTGAAACAAGTACAACGTGACAGATAAACTTAATCTCTATGCATTGCAACCAGGTAACAATATAAGGAACATTCAAAAGCTCACCCCTTCTCCCTATGGAAATTCCCCAACAACCCCCCACCCACCCACCTAGGATCTCTCCCCAAATTAGAAATAATAGATAAATGAATAAATTTAAAAATAAAATCAGAAAAGTTCAAAATCTGCCATGTTGCACCCTCTCTTTAACTAGCTTATGTGCAGCCTGCCAGGCCTGGAGGGTTTTATGGCTGGCCCCATGTACACGGGCCACTGAACATTCTATATATATTTTAACTGATGATTTTCAAAGGCTGATATTGTTCTCTAGGGCCACAAATGTGAGTTCTTATTTTTAATCTGACATTGCAAAACAAATAAAGAAATAACACTCTTAACAATCAATGTTGCTGCCAATCACTGACTCATCTCAGGACCTAAGAATAGTAACAAGCAAATACTTTTCAAAATTTGTTTATGGAAATTATTATTTTTTTTAATAATATAAAAATCTCTGGAGTTGTGTAAACATACTTGCCTTTAAGGTTTAAAAATACAAAATTATAAATAATGCGTTATGTGTATATTTTTGGCTGAAGTAGTTGTAAAGGCTGACTTGCTTAAAGCTGAAATAATCTTGAACATAAATATTAGTAGTACCTGCGCATTTGCTTTAACTCTTTTGTTCAGCTAAACATAGTCACTGAGTTTAACTTTAGACAAATACATTTTCTCTACAGTAACAGCAGCTAAAAGCCTTTATACTCCACCCTGAGCCTTCAGATGGAGGGCTCAGGGCAGAGTTTCTGTTGTTTGGTCTCAGTATGTCTAACATCACGTCTCACAGGCACTGAAGGCCTCGCAGGCCTGAAGAATGTGTTTCTGCCATCACTGAAATAGCCGATGTTTTCAGCCCTCCCTCCTCTGAGCGTCATCATTCATCATTGTTTAATTTCTGCCACATAACACTGCGGCATCCATTTGCCCCCCGTCCCTCCAGGACTACACCAAGCTATATTTGTCTCTTTAATGAGGAGGGGCATTCCAGAGGCTTCTGGGTAATCACAGCGTCTGGCACAACCGGCATCTGCAGGGTCTCGCCGGGCCTCAAACTCAGATTCACTTTTTCAAAGAATGACATCCGTCAAAGTTTGTGTGTAGGATGGAGCTCACCACAAACAAAAGCTGGCGTGCTTCTGTGACGGTTACAGCCACAGTCTGGTGTCGGGTACGGGCGGTGGAACAGTGTGCCGCGGCTGGCTCAGGTGTCCCGGGCTCTGATCAGTAGGCTAATTGTATTTACATTGTTTCCATCTTCCCTCCATTACGGCGGTAATGAGGAGAGCTGTGAGCTGAGGAGCTGATGGCGGTCCGGAGGATTCTTGCAGACAGCTGTTGGCGTGGCGTAAAGTGAAGTCCTGCTGATCTGCTGGACAGCTGTGACCCTCGGCAGGCCCCGGCAAAGACAGCAAAGAGTCACAATATGACTCTGAACATCTAGGTTGTCTATTTAGGATCTCAAACTGGATCAAGCTTGATGACTGTTCTCTCAAATACAGGCGACATCAAGTCCTGGTGGCACAATTCACTCTGCCGTTTTCAAGCAGTAATATTCATGCCTCTGTGTAGCGTTGCTTCCACTGTGATGGTTAATTTTGCTGACTCATTATTTTCATCACTGTTTTTATAAACAACCTTTTCTCTCCTGTCGATAAACCGCTTTCACACTAAAATTAGCAGTTCAACACAGTTTTTTTCAACGTCAGTCAACACATCCATGTAAATAATGGAAAAGAGCCAACTGTTACTGGGTTTAAACAGGTTTTTTGGACAGTGTGAAACGGGTGTAAATGATGGAAACAAGTGCACATGGACAAAAGCTCAAACTAAATTAACTGGCATTTTCATCAACAGATAAAAACTACACTAAAATGTTTGACAGAAACTTAATACAATCAGACCTAATTTGGTCATGTAGAAAGTAGGGATGTGTTAGGAATATATCCAATCACAGCTACTTTGGTTGTGTGGAAAGGTTGGATGAGTTCAGAGGGACATCCAATCACAGCTGCCTTGGCTTGGTGGTGGTGGGATAAGTTGTGGATGATCCAATCAGAGCTGCTTCTCTTTTGAACTGATATATGCATGTAGAGCAGGTTCACTGTTTGTTGTCAGTTCTGGTATTGTAACTGAGATGCTCTGCCAGGTAGCCTAAATAAAGGTGACAGCATTTCACACAGAAGGAAAATTTGTTTCTGTTCATTTATTTAAACTTTACTACCATCCAAAAAGGGTTATTAGATGTTTCATTGTATCCAAGTGTAAACATGATTTCAGAAATTCGAGGAAACATAAAAATGCCTTACCCTTTACACTTCATATTTAAGTCGAATACATTTATTTTTTGTCAGCTTAAAGGTTGCGAAATTCAATCAAGTTAAGCTAGACTAAAATTAAAACAATTTAGATTTGAGTAAAACTAAAAGCTGTTTTATGCAAAAGAGCAAAACTCACCCAGGTAAAGCAATTAATTCAACTAAATCAACTGGGGACCGTGTATGTTGGAGACTTGGAGTTGACACCATGGTTGACTTTGTGTTAGCTTGGTTTCTTTGGCTGTAGTTCCTCACATATAAACTCATGATTTTTGATACTCTGATTGATAAATTGAAGCACTGATGGGTTCACCCTCTGATTTTTCTGGTGCTTTGACTCCACCATCTATCAGCAGATTTGGCAGCAAGTCATCAGTTAACACGGTAACTCATTACACCAGAACACAGAGACAGATCTGATGGTGCACAGAGAAAAATAGTGTAGAAACAAAGTTTAGATGATGCTGATGGTGAGGTCTGATCACTGGCCATCAGTTGTCAACAAATATTTGACGATGATTTTTTCAGAATTACTGCCATGTTTGTAGTTCACTTCTGACACAACAGGTAGTTATAATAGCCTAAGGTCTTTTGTGTCATCCTATGTTGTCCTCCAGTGACTTGAGTCACATACACGGAAGTATATAAACAAAAAGGCTCATGACAGGAACGTGAACACAGGGGCAAACTGCAGGGATATCCCCAGCTTTACACTTTGGGTTCAATAATACCATAAATACTTCAAACTGAGTGACTAAGGATGCAGATTTGACGCTGTGGCGGGACTCATGAGTCTCACAATGACAATAGAATATCAGCATAGTTAAAAAGCATTAAGCTAATTTCCTTTTATGGGTTCTCCATTATTTGAAGAATCTATTTATCTCAACCCTGTTACAGATAGTTTTCAATTGTTTGTAATTTTTTTTAATGGGTTTTAAATTGTTTTTTAATTGTTTCTATCTTGCTCTGTAGCACTTTGAGATTGCAACAATGTAAAGTGCAATAAAAATAAAATGTATTATTATTAATTATTAGCACTGGGTTGGACGATTAATCAAAAAATAATCTAAACTGACATTAGACCTTGTAATTGAAGTAATTTTACTCATGTCGATTATTCTGATTATTTGCCCTGTGTAAGTCATGTGACCGTGCCCCCTCCATGCAGTCTCCGTTCACTTTCAACTAGAGGGAAGGATGCGCCACAGAGGAGCTTAGAGAAAAATGCCATCTCCGTTGTTTGGACACATTTTGGATTCTGTGCAGAGGACATTGATCAGAAAAAAAGTTAAGTGTAAATATTGAAGGAAGATCGTTCAGACAATTGTTGGTATCACCACTAATTTGTTCCAGCATAGCATAAAATAATCGATCAATCGTGGTAAGAGCTTCAATTAATTGTGATGTTGAGATTAAGTAGGGCTGGGTGATATTACCTTATCTCAATATCACGATTAACTGAAGGTCTTACCTTGATTACGATTAATGATCGATTATTTTATGCTATGCTGGAACAAATTAGTGGTGATACCAACGGTTGTCAACACGGTCTTCCTGCAGTATTGACACTTAACTTCTTTCTGCTTGATGTCCTCTGCGCAGAATCCAAAATGTGCCCAAACAACAGAGACGGTATTTTCCTTGGCTACTGGGTCGGTCCTTTGATAGATTGGTGCTTGTCTCCTCCATGTTGGCAGTGTGTCCTTTGCTCTTGGCTAAAATGAACAAAGACTGTACGTGACTTACACAGAAAAAATAACCAAAATAATCATCATGAGTAAAATTACTTTGATTAGAGGGTCTAAATGTCGATTTTGATTATTTTTGGATTAATTGCCCAGCCCTACTTTAAAGTCAGTCTAACTGCCTCTTGTCAAGCCTCGTCCTCCATGTTTACTATTTGGGGCTGTGTTCAGATCCCCCACCACAGATAACAGGCCCAGCCTGGCTGATCAGACCAGCTTGTTTTCGTTCCATTGGCCTCAGCAGCTGTTCAGTCTGAAGCATGAAGACATGAGGCCCGACATGAGCCCACATTTATACATCGAGTCGTTCGATGAAAGACAGGAATTCAAAATGAGAGGAGGCGTCCAGAGCCATGGGTCAGCCGGACTGATCTCAGGCCTGCTGCAGCTTCTGCCAAAGACAAACATGTTTCATAGCAGGCCAAACACTCAACCATCTGCCCAGCACTGCCTCTGTTTGTTCACATGTTTGTGATTTTAGAGCTGATGAGGCCATCGTCATGGTTCTGGAGCCATTAGCTTTGTTTACAGCACACATTCACTGTGGCATTGTTTCAATAAGCTTCTACAATGTCGTCGATTTTTCCTAGATCACAGCACTGCCCCCACAGGTTTGGACAGTAGGCACTAGGCATGATGGGTGCATCACTTCACCTGCCTCTCTTCTTACCCTGATGCTCCCATCACTCTAGAACAGGGTCAATCTGGACTCATCAGAGCTCATGACCTTCTTCCAGTCCTCCACAGTCCAATCTTTATGTTCCCCAGCAAACTGAAGCCCTTTTTCTGGTTTGCCTCACTAATTAGTGGTTTTCTTAAGGCTACACAGCTGTTCAGTCCCAATCCCTTGAGTTCCCTTCACATTGTGTTTGTGGAAATGTTCTTACTTTCACTATTAAACACACCCCTGAGCTCTACTGTTGTTTTTCTTCAATTTGATTTGGCCAAATGTTTAAGTGATAGCCAATCACGATCATTCAGGATTTTATTCAGACCACATTTCTTCCTTGAAGATGATGGTTCCCCACTATCCTTCCAGTTTTAATAATGCGTTGGACAGTTCTTGACCCAATTTTAGTAGTGTCTTCAATCTCCTTAGATGTTTTTTCTGCTTCAAGCGTGCAAATGATTTGAACCTCCTTAAACAGACTAACATCTTTTCCATGACCACCATAACTGTTCAAACATTTAGAGTTATCTCACTAACAGACAAACGCATGCAAAAACATAACTTATTAGACTATGAGGGGCTGTGTTGTCTAAGGCTGCATTTACACTGCGATGAAGACGGTCAAATCCGATAAGTTTCATTGCGTTTTGGCCTTGCGTTTAGATGACAATGCGTTGCGTTTTGTCTGAAAACGGAAACTTTTGAAAATGGGCTCCAGAGTGGAAAGCTTTGAATACGCTCTCCATGCAGCTCCGTGTAAACCCGTATCAGAGCGTTTCAGGGTGAAACGCTCACATCGCATGCGCAGTACTCTTTCACATGAAGGCTGCGTGCGTAAACCAGGAACAACAACAGCTTCGGCCGTCTGCCGAGTAACGTGTGAGCCTCTTACCGTGCTTGGTTTGTTATCAAATCAGTTCAGACAACAGACAGATTTGTTGTCTGAACTGATTTGTTGTCCAGAAAAGAAACTCCTGCGTCTCTGTGTGTCTATTCGCCATTGTTGTTTGTGATAAGTTTTTCTTCTTTGTTCGTGTGTTGTAGCAGCGCTGTCTCTCTGCAGACCTACACCGCCATCTACTGAACCAGCATGCATACTACAATGGATTAACTCGTCATCTGGACACAGAAGAGTTCTAAAACGCAAAGGACAAATCGTTGCTTCTTTAAGTCAGGAGTGTCCGTGTAAACGCAGCCTAAGTTCTGTTCCCTCATCTCTGCTCTCAACAGGAACAATAGAGGTGTCTGCAGAGCTGTAAATCCACTGCTGTCAGTGTCACTGTGTGCATGTTTGTGTGTGGCTGTGTTGTTGGTGGTTTACAGCAGGCGGCAGGTGTGAACGCAGACACCTCTCCTGTAAGTCTGCTCGAATATTGGGGCTGTTAAAGGTTCCTCTTTCTCTCTGTTTGTGTCTAGAGACAGAAACCTCACATGCGCCTGACCCCTCAAAAAAATTAAAAGAAGTATATAACTTGTAAAGCTTCAGTAACTGCAGTTACAGTTATATTGTCTTTCCTTTAGCAACAATTCATTATTATTACAGTCTCTGATATTAACTTTACAGAGATAAAAAAAAAATGAAGTCAATGGTAGTTCCTGCAAACAGCATACATATATTAGTATGTGTATCCTGCATCAAACATCAACAGAAACATCATGTAACATCATGTTATAATAATAAACATCATTCCTCTCAAGAGTATATTCATTATACAAATAAATCCTAATATTAGATTGATCTCACTACCCAGGGTTGTTATTTATTAATCATCCATAGTAACCATCTTAACAGCCATATAGGCATGAGGAACCTCTTGAAAATGTGATGCCACATCTCAAGGGGTTTACCGTAATACAATGAAAACCAACAAACACAAATATACGGTGCTTTAAGGATAAAGATTGGTTGATTGAATCTATATTCAGCAGAGACAAATGTGATTTTAGTCCCTTTGTCTCTACCTGGACAGATACATCTCTGGATGTATGTACAGTATGTGTATATAAAAATACATTTATTATATGTATTGAATGTATACATATGCATGTATCTATAAAATGAAGAATATAGCTTCAGTCTGATCTATTGTAAAGTGCCTTGTGATAACACCTGTTATAACTGGAGCTACGTGAATAAAGACTGATTGATTATTTAACCAGGACAAGATAACTCAGAGAAACTTACTGGCAAACTCCTCCTATAGGGTGAATCTGTTGCTAACTTTTCAGGTCAAATGAAAAGCATAATTTAGCCCACAGGATATACAAATCCACCACCAGGGGGCTCTCAAAAGAAACAATAACAAGAGATGAAGTGTATAGAGTAAAACACTGGAAACTCCAATTGTTTATGTCCGTATTTCACTTAAAGACTTAACAAAACTGACTATGAAAGAGAAAAGCTGTCAAAAGTGATAATCTCTCCCAGATTGCTTTGTGAGAAACTCTGGATCAAGAACAAGCCAGCTTTGTGCGTGGACACACCTCATTTTAGACAATCATCATCATCGGTGGTCACTCGGGGCGAGTACAACTGTCCTTTCCTTGGGGTCAACTACTTGAGGGTCCTCCGGTGGGCGTACAAGCCGATCCTGGATCCACATATTTTTGTGCAGTGTGGGCAGGGGAAAGTAGTGCTGGGTTGTGGTTGTGCTGGAGCCTGTTTCTGTCTTTCCTTAAGGAGATGTCGCTTAGTTTCTGCGACACGGCGAAGCTCCTTTTCATGATGTGCTGCACCTTTTTGCACTGCTGCCCTCCAGCAGTGCCTGTTCAAGGTGGTGTGCTCCCAGTCCTGGGATGTTATCATGAATTTCCTCAGGTTGGTCTTGATGTTGTCCTTGAAACGTTTCTTTTGCCCGCCTGGAGCTCGCGAACCTCTCTCCAGTTGGGAGTAGAGCATCTGTTTGGGGAGACGGGTATTGGACATGCTGATGAGATGGCCTGTCCATCGGAGTTGGTGCTGCATTATTAAGGTGGTGATGCTGGGTATTTTGGCTTCCTCCAGAACGCTGATGTTTGTGCGCCAGTCTTCCTATTTGATCCTGAGTATTTTTCTCAAGGTTCTCTGGTGGTGTCGTTCTAGAGTTCTCAGGTGCCTGCTGTATGTTGTCCAGGATTCTGCCCCATATAGCAAGGTGGGGAGGACCACAGCCTTGTAGACCAGGAGCCTGGTGTCAACTCGAAGGTCTCGGTCTTCAAAGACTCTTTTCCGGAGTCTGGCATACGCTCCACTGGAACAGCTCAGGCGATGGTTTACCTCAGAGTCTATGTCTGCTTTGGAGGAGAGAAGGCTGCCAAGGTAGGGGAAGTGGTCAACATTTTCAAGTGTGGTGTTGTCCACATTTATGATGGGCGGAGTAGATGGCTGGTTGGGAGGGGGTTGATGCAGCACCTGGGTCTTCTTGATGTTCAAGGCCAGACCCAGGGCTCTGTATACCTTAGCAACGGCGTTCAGGATACCCTGGAGGTCTTCTGGAGAGTGTTCTGTAATGGCATTATCATCCGCATACTGGAGCTCCATGATGGTGGTGTTTCTGACCTTAGTTTTGGCTTTGAACCTGTTAAGGTTGAAGAGCCTGCCATCAGTTCTGTACTGGATTGGGATTCCTTGTGGCAGTTCTTTGCCAATGAGGTGGAGTATGGCAGCAATGTAGATGGAGAACAGGGTGGGTGCAATGATGCATCCCTGTTTGACCCCTGTCTCTACAGTGAAGGGCACAGACAATGAGCCACTGTTATTGAGCACTGTGGCAGTCATTCCGTCATGCAGCAATCTCACTATTCTGACGTATTTCTCCAGGCAGCCATACCTCAGGAGGATGCTCTACAGGGCCTGGCGATCTACCGTGTCAAAGGCCTTTGTCAGGTCTATGAAAGCCATGTACGGAGGCTGAGACAATAAGATGCAACAAGGAGCACCTGTTGATTCAGACAGAAAAGATGCAAGCAGGGGGCATAAAAATGACTGTTGCCGGCCGGATAATAGGGGGGATACCTGCACTACACTACAACAAGGTCTGTAACATGTCAAAAAATGTAAAGCCCCATCATAACACCCTGATATTTCACCTTTAAGATCAAACATATCATCTGAGCATTATTAACTCTCACGTTTCTATGCTCAAACTGATGAATGAATGAATGAATAACAACATACAGTACAGACCTTAAATTACGTGCATCAACTTGCAAAAAAGAATATCTAAACAAAAACAAAGCTAAGCATCTTCTCAAGATGGAAAAAAAACAATTAACAAACTCCGTAACCAAAAAAGGACTAGGCTAAGCCAATGCTTATTTGTGCCTGTCCTGTTCAATCCATGAAATTAACCAGAATATCAATAATACAAGGAAAGTAAAAAAAAAAAAGTTTTACTCTGAATTATTCCTCTTATCATTACACACTTAAGCCATTTTCAATTGTAATCCCTTATTATTTTAACTTTTAATGTTTTTTTGAAACTCAACAGAGATATACATAACTTCAACTCATCATCTATTTCATAACTTCACTCCCAAAAATGAAACATCTGTATTTAACAATTGTTCTTACATTGCTTTCTTCAAAGACACTCAACCCATAAAATTATATTTTCTTTTTCATAATAAAAAAATTGAATACTGGTGGGAAGTCTTCTATTTTTCACATGAAATAGTATTTCCAATGTTTTAAAGTATACAAAATCGAGAAATTTTAATGTGCCAGACTCAATAAATAATTTATTAGTGGTTTTGCACTACTTGTTATTCTGATGGCTCTTTTCTGGAGTTTAATTATAGAGTCTATATGTTTTGTACGTATTTCCCCAAACTGTATGTACTGAGCCATGTCGTTGTTGTTGTTATGATATGAGGGTGACGGTGTTGTGCTCTGATCAGCTCACCGTCACCAGTCGTGTCCCCTCGTTCACAGTCGACCTCCCTGCTCTTCTTCTCTCCTGTTTCGGCTCTGGATGAGTGACGGGTGGGGCTGGTCTCTCTGCAGGGGGGTCAGCTGGTCCAGGAGGAAGAAAGGGTCACTCTCATTCTGAAGAAATCCCCCCGGGGTCAGCGGGACTCGCACCTTGACCCCAGAGCAGTGATCACCTGGAGCTCAGGACGGGTACAGGAAGCTGCAGGAGGCCGACTGACGCTGCAGTGTATCTGTCTGTGCTTCTGTGAATGGAAGGACAGAGATACAGGGTTATTAGGAATTTAAATATCCGGTATAAATACATCAGAAAAATATATTTTTCCTTCATTTCTGCTAAAAATGTCTCTTTAAAGGATGTTTCTTTAGGCTTCTGGTGTACCAGATCATCTCAATTCCTGTTTGATAAGATTAACTACATATTGTTACAATGTACCTTAAGTAAAAAGGTTGCAAAAATGCACATTAAAGGGGATTTATGCTGTGAATTTTCTGAATCAATAATTAAAGTCTATCATCTTTCAGTTTAAATAAAAATAACTTTTAATCAACCCAGGCTTTCGGTGCATTACATTCCCAGAAACAGTTGAAAATACTCTTAAATATTCCAGTGCATGGGCCATGATGGAACTACCCTGAAATTGTCCAATCACGCTACCAGCTATTCACACATATAAGAGATCATCAACTCAAGGGCCAAATCTGGCCCCCCACAGTTTTTCATCTGGCTCTGGAGTATCACTGAATTGCCAAAGTGATGGAAGAAATGACTGCTTCACAAAGCAGCCAGGATGTTTAAATGGTTTCCTGCAGTGTTAATTTTTTTGACTAATTATTTTCAAAGTAATTTTCATCAACAACCTTTATAAACTGATGAAAACTAGACAGTCACTAATAAAAACAAGCGTACACGGACAAAAACTAAATTAACCAACATTTTCATCCACAAATAAAAACTAGGCTGAAATGTTTGACAGAGACTTAATCCAATCAGACCTAATTCGGTCATGTAGAAAGTAGAGATAAGTTAGGAATATATCCAATCACAGCGACTTTGGTTGTGTGGAAAGGTTGGATGAGTTAAGAGGGACATCCAATCACAGCTGCCTTAGCTTGGTGGTGGTGAGATAAGTTGTGGAGCGATCCAATCAGAGCTGCTCTCTTTATGAATTGATATATTCATGTACAGCAGGCTCGCTGTTTGTTGTCTGTTCTGGTATTATAACTGAGATGCTCTGCCAGGTAGCCTAAACAAAGGTGACTGCATTTCACACAAAAGTAAATTTGTTTCTGTTCATTGAGACATTCAAACTTTACTAGCATTGAGTTAAGGGTTATTAGATGTTTCATTTGATGGATGTGTAAAAAAAAAATGACATCAGAAATTCAAGGATGTATAACAAGTTTCTTACCCATTGCACTCCATATTTTAGTCGACTAAATTTAAAGCAGATTTAATCGACTAAAATGTTGTGAAATTTCATCAACTAAAACCAGACTAAATTAGGATTAAAACTAAAAGACATTTTAAGATTGTAACTAAAACTAAATGAAATAGTGTTGTCAAAATTTGGTGCCCTGTGACTTGCAGCTGCAGGGGTGATAGGGACTGATCTAACTATTAAAGGCCAAGATTAATCCATTGAAGGTATAAAAATAATAGCATATTAATAAGATAAAACAGTATTATTTCACTTTATTTTGAAACCCGTATCCTTGCAGTCTGAGCTATTGCCACAGTTGAGTCATTTAAGAGTTGTAAAGAATAAACTTTGAGTCAAAGAGTCACCAATAACTGACTTCATCCTCAGAGCAGAGGTGTACGAAAACAGAAATTTCTATAACAGAAGTAGGGGTTTTCCGATACAGTGTTGATATCAGATATCAGTCCCATATTAGCAACAAAAAAAAAAAACAAATATTGGATTATATTGTCCTGCATCTAAAAATATCCTATATAAAAAGTCTTATATAAGCAGTCCATTCTAATTTATTTTTGTTTATATAATTTAGTTGTAGAATATGCTTATGATTAAGATAAATACAGTAGTTATTTTTCAATTTAAAAATATATGTTTTTGTTTTTATCAGATATATTGAGGTTACTTTTCAGGGTCTTCTAGTGTATTTTTTATTTATTGTATTTAATTGTATCATATTGTCATGTTTCAGGTTAAATTTATTGAACCCATTGGTTAATAACAAATGGGTCAGTTTTTCTCATACCTACTATTGTTGACTACTGTTCTCTGTTTGAGTAATCTCACTTGATCAAGCCTTTTCTTACAGTTCATACTACAGAATAAGTAATAAAAGTGTGTATGATTCCTGCTGATATCGGATCGGACCAATATCACTATCAGTCAATACTCAAAGCTGCAATATCGGTATCGTATCGGAGGTGAAAAAATTGCATCGGGACACCCCTAAACAGAAGTTTATAAAATTGTCCACATGTGCAGAAACAAAAGTGAATTTTCCTCTCTGGCAGCCTGAAGTCAGTCAGAGTTCAGGGTCAAGAGCATGTGCTGCCTAAATCCCCACCCCTTGGGTTGGGGGCGGATGTTTGAGCCCCTCAATGATGGTCCTCAGGGTCGTTCAGATGATCCGGTTCGAAGACTTGATTTGTGGATCCATTTTGAAACTGAATTTATGTTCTGAACATTATCTGTGAGACAGAGACGCTTCAGTGTGTAACAGC
>JAZDUH010000327.1:36072500-36245000 GCA_036419115.1 Scarus forsteni | reverse complement strand
GATTATTTTCCTTCAGTTTGCTCTTTTGAACCTCCAAAGTCAAAAGAGACAGGTGACATAATAGCAGGGCTAAAAAAAACATCCTCCAGGTCATGATGGAATAAATGCATCCCTTGTTAAACAGGTCTTCCAAACTTTTCCAAAATTTAAGAAAAACTTATCTATAAACTTATCCTTAATCATTTGAACGAGTTTAATCTGTATGAACATTAGTATGGGTTCTACAAAAAATACTCTGCTTATATGGTCCTTTTACAACCTGTGGGCAAGATCCACTCTTCATCAGAAAAAAAAGAGTATGTATGCAGTTATTTTCTGGACCTCTTGAGGCATTTGATGCAGTAGATCATGACTTTTTACTTGATAAGCTGTTTAAATCTGTATTTCATGGCATTGCATTAAAGTGCCATTGTAGTTATTTTTGTTATAGACAACAGTATGTAAATGGTATAAAGTCTGAGGAAGCTTTGATTCAGACTGTGGTACCTCAAGGTTCTATTTTGAGACCATTATTATTAATGATTGATATGACTGGTCTTGCAGCAGTATCAAACACAATATGTACAGTATTATTTGGAGGTGAATCTACTTATTTCCAATAAGCAATTTTCAGAACTCATTAATGATGTAAACAAAGGCCTCCTTGCATTTTCAGAATGGTTTCAAATACATAAACATAAAAAAAAAACAATTTATGGTATTTTCTGGGAAAAGACATAATGTAGAATTTCTAAAATCTCAAATTGATGGTGAAGAAATTGCTCAAGTCATCTCAACAAGATTTTTGAGGACCTTAATTTATGATAAACTAATGTGGAAAGATCTTCAAAAAAACTCTTAAAGACTACACTGTTTCCTCATTCGAGGTGAAGTAAGAGTAAATTATTGCACTTATGACAAAGTAAACTCAAGTAGATGGAAATTAACATTCTATCAAGCTGAAGATGAAATGTGTTACATTTAGGACTTGCTCTTTGACCCTGATCCCTATTTCAGGCTTCACACACTACATCTCCATAAATAATAAAGTTTATCATTTTTCACATTGTCTTCATGATTCATACAATAATAATCACACCATCCCTCTGGACCTTCCTCTGAACTTTTCCTGAATAACTGATTGACCTCACAGAGGAACTGAATCTCTGGATGGCAGAAAGATCTGAGTCTTGTCTTTGGCACAGTTTGACTGTGGCTGTGTTTTATTACTGCAATCTGTCTGGTTATGGGAGGATCAACCAAGCTTACATTTTGGAAGTAAAGGAACACATACAAAAACAACAATCAACCCAATTACATTTTTTAATTCCAAAAAATACCATATAGCCCCACAAAAACACTGACTTTATATTAACTGATATCAAAAATCATTGCAGCACAAGCAACAGCTGATGTAAGAACAACACAGAACATTTGTTTATACCCCAAAAAGGAAAAATCTTCATGAAGATCAAATCCTCTGTTTCATTTGTTTCCGTTGTTCTAGCAGACATACTCATTACAAGCTATGCATTGTCAAAATAGGCATGTACACATTGCCACTAAACCCCACATTTGATGAACGATTTTACACAACAACATACAAGGCTGAGTAAAGAGTTAAGATGTGTCCAAGTTTTACCAAAGATAGCCTTTAAGCTAACCTTAACATCTGCAGTTTGTTACATAAAGTTCAAGAACTATCCACTTTGCTCAGTAATAATAATTTTAATGTCATGGCTATTTCTGAAACTCATTTAGATACCTCTGTCAATGGTTCTGAAGTGGTCAGTGGCAAAGTCAGATATGACCTTTCAATCTTTCAATTGAAATACTCTGGCTACAAATGTATTAACTTCACCTAAAGCCAATAATTGCGGGCTGCTGTTATAGACCTCTTAGTTCCACTGTACAATATACTGATGATGTCTGCGCAGTGCTTTTAAAAACAAATGACACTGACAAAAAATACATTTACGTGATGAAACATTTCATCCTGTGCTCTGAAATAAAGATAGCTTGCTCTGATAATAAATTCAAGTTTCCCTACCCAGCGCTGGTGTGTGTTGTCCTCTTTGCGTATGACTCTGGCCTTGGCTCAGTCCATCAGATGATTTTCTCTTTTGCAGTAGTCCGGTTATGCCAAAGTTTTCCTGTTGAGCTTTTTCTCTTATTGCTCTTGTTTGTCTTGTTCCCTTTTTATCACTCCTTTAGATGTTCTCTCCTTTGGGTGCTGAAGCTCCTCCCCATCTCCCCAATGTACGTTTTATTGCATGATTGGCATGCTATCTCGTATATACATTGCTTTTTTTGTTTTGTTCGATTTTGTCCTTTGGGTATACCAGCATTTGTCTCAGTTTGATGTGTGGTTTGACCGGTGTGTTTATGCTATAGAACAAGACAGATCAATAAAAGAAAAGCACAACAGGAAAACTACAAATCAGCCATGACAGACCACTGCAGAAGAGAAAATCATCTTATGGACTGAGACAAGGCCAGAGTCATCTGCACCGAGGACAACAGACACCAGCGCTGGATTAGGGAAGCCATCGAGATAAGGAAACGGGGTCCAGGGACGATGAACAGGGACGAGGGGGCATATATGCCCTCACACACCTGGAGCAGCGTCCTGCAGAGACGAACAGACAGCGGGAGGCGTGACCCTCCTGTCAGAAAATTTGACAGGAGGGTCACACCTCCGTAACACCAGTTGATTTAACACGTCACTCCTATCATCTGGTGACACTTCTGAGGAAGGCGGAAGTTTCTGCCAAAACATGTCAAGGTACATGCAAATCTACATGTCTGAGATCAAAGAAAGAAAACTATCACTTATAAAAATACTTCAAGTCCATCTACTGAGCTACTCACAGAAAGGGATTATGGATGGCAGGAAGTGTCAAAAAAAATTGTCCGAAAGTCATTTTCTGATAAAGGAACAATCATTTGAAATTTTTACTAACTTCAAAAAAGCATTTTTCATTGGTTTGAATCCGATGAAATCAGACTGTACCAGATCATACTGAGTTGGACTGAATTTTTAGGTATCTTGAAAAATCATTAGTAACTCGAGCCTTAACCTGTGAATCTAGATTTGGATCATATGGTCTTACAAAGGAGAGATTCACACCCCAAATGCTCACACATTAGAACATTTGAATTATTGTTCTACTCGTTGTGATTTACAGCAGAGATGATCAGAGGAACAAAGTTTTTACCACCAAAATTCAGAGAGGGACTAAAGAATCCATAGATTGTCTGATTGAAGGAGCAGCCAGTAAAGGAGTAGATCAGAGCTGCAGCATCAGGGTCACAAAAGGAGACCAGACCCTCCTCATAATCCACAAACACCCCCACCTTCTTTGGACGAGACTTCAGAGACAGATGGATAGCAGGGCCAGCTCGAGCTTCATACTCAGTTTCATTCCTCAGACATATCGTCCAGTAACCATTCTGAGGAGACAGAGTGATTGTTCCCTTCCTCTTAATGGACTCTCTGACCACTCCTAAATCCCACGCAGTCTTTCCTTCAACCTGAACCTCATAGTAAAATCTGCCTGAAGAGAAACTCTGCTTTGATAAGACATTACAACAAGCATTAAATCTCTGAGGAGTGTCTGGGAGCTTCTTCCTTTCATCTGTGTTATGAACTTGTTTTCCATCAACAGACAGGACCAGATTAGGATGTGCTGATTCAGGATCGAGTGTCACATCCACCGCATACTGCTGGACTCTCTTCAGCTCAGCCTCAAACAGATTCTTCATCTGTTCACTGATGGTCTGCTCCAGCTGCTTCAGCACCCTCCCCACAGTCCCCTCATAAGAAGGTGGATGGACTCTGACTTCAGTCCAGTCCTTGGTGGGTGGAGCAGAGCTCAGAGATGTGAAGTTTTGGAGGAGTTGGAGGTGGTCTTCAGAGCGTGAGAACTGCTCCACCTCAGCTCTTCTCTTCTCCAGCTCAGAGATCTCCTGCTCCAGCTCTCTGATGAAGCCTTCAGCCTGTTTCTCCGTCTCTCTCTGCTTCTCTCTGATGGAGTCGATGAGCTCCGCCTGGCTTCTCTCCACAGATTTCTTCAGAGCGGTGAAGACCTGAACACCTTCTGCTATCTCTCTGTCTGCATTCTTCTCACTGATCTTCACTGAGTCTCTGAGCTCTTGAATCTTCAGTCGTCTCTTCTGGATCATCTGCTGAACTTCAGCTTCTGTCTTCCCCAGCTCGGCCTTCTTTCCTTCATATTCTTCTTTCAGAGGAACAACATCATGGCTCTTGTGCTCTAACACAGTGCACATCATGCAGACACACATCTGGTCGTTCTTACAGAACAGCTCCAACAGTTTGTCGTGCTTCTCACACATCCTGTCCTCCAGGTTCTCCACAGGGTCGATCAGCTGATGTCTTTTCAGACCTGGCTTCACCAGGTGAGGCTCCAGGTGAGTCTGACAGTAGGAGGCCAGACACACCAGGCAGGACTTCAGGGCCTTCAGTTTGACTTCAGTGCAGTCATCACAGGGAACCTCTCCTGGTTTAGCAGCTTTCTGCTCTGTGCTGCTGCTGCTGGCTTTCTGTTGAGCTGCCTGTCTGAACTGAGCAGTCATCTCAGAGGCAAACGTGTTCACCTTCAGTGCTGGTCTTATGTTGAAGATCTCTTTACAGTTGGGACACTTATAGGGCACATTAATGCTCCAGTGTTCAGTGATGCACTTTTTACAGAAGGTGTGTCCACATGATGTGGTGACAGGATCATTGAAGACATCCAGACAGATGGAGCACAGGAACTGATCTTCAGACAGAGCACAGCTGGCAGCAGACATTTTTCAACATTCTGAGAAGAAAATAGAAGAGAAAATTAACAGATCTCTTTTATTTCACAGTTATCCAGACACTGGTCCTACAAGTGTCCCTCCATTTTTCCAAAGAGTAATGTCAGATTTCAAATTGGAATCACAAAATCTCTGCTTTTTCTGTCAAGAACAGATATTCACATCTGAACATTTAAATATTTGCTCACAAAGTCTTTTCTCACAGCTCAGATGCTTCAGTCAAAGCGACCCTCCTCCTGAGTAGTCCGGGTTGGGGCTGAATCGATTCTTTGAATTGTTTGAATCTTTTTCACTTTTCACTCCTCTGACCTTTTTCTTTTGGGCTGCTTTTCAGCCATTGCTACTGCACATATCATATCTCTCTCTTACGCTAACTGCGCACGCTAAGCATCCTACTACTCCCCCT
This sequence comes from Scarus forsteni, assembly GCA_036419115.1. NCBI lineage: Eukaryota > Metazoa > Chordata > Actinopteri > Labriformes > Labridae > Scarus > Scarus forsteni. Next base: position 36,239,794 of record JAZDUH010000327.1, on the reverse strand, counting down.
CCCTCCTCTGTCTGATCTGCGCATGAGTATTATCGCCCCCTGGATGTGGGGGGTGTACCCTGTTTTGGTGTACAGTATTTACCTGCTGAAATTCAGAGCCAAGGCTGTGTATTGAAAGCGGCCTTTTTTTCAACATGCTGTCAGTGGTGACATCTTGTGGATAGTGAAGAGAAATACGGTGAATTTGACAAATAGTACTTAGATTAGAAGAGTAGAAGATCGCTGACTACACCTTTAAGGCCATCAAGAGCTACAGAATGATTGAGAGGATTCCGATCCACCTGCACAGAGCAGCGACCCACGCCGAGGTCCCCAGCGAGTGACAGGCCGATGGATCCTGCACCACAGGCCACAGAGGGATACATGATCCAGCAGAGCCCACTTGCCCCCCAGGCGCCACCCCGAGCCCCCACCCGCAGGCCCCGGAGCCCAGCTACACCCGGAGGCCACCGCCACCACCCCAGTTGATGGAGATGGGCTCCCCAGCACAGAGCTGTGGTCAGAAAAGGCCAGACCACACCAGCCACACCAAGCCTAAAGTCGTGATGCGCCCCCTGTCCTCCCCTGTTATTTTGTATCTTTGTTTCCAGACACACAAAGATACATTAAACCTCCACCATGACTAAGTGCTGCTCTAAGTGTAGTGTAGTGCATTAAAACTGGGGAAAAACAGGTCGAGTGGAAGCCCCCCCCCCCCCCCCCCCCAATGCCTAACCCAGGCAAGTGGATGTTGTCTTGCATTAAAAACAGAAGGCAGGTGAGGCGGGTGGAAGGCAAGCAGAGAGGGGTCACAACTTAAAACACATTGCACCAGCCCCTCCCCCGAGCACCCCTCCCTCCAAGTTGGTGTATGTAGTGCAGTTAAATTGGAGGACGAGAGAGGCAGAGAGGGCTCGTTGCCCCTCTACCATCCCAGACTCCAAGAGCCCTAAGCGTGTGTGTGCCCAAGAGTGCATATATACACAGTAGTGTGAGTAGTGAAGTGCAAATTAAGAAGCTAGGCTATGAGGGCCAGCCCCGACCAGCCACAACATTTTTTGATAATCTAAACCCCCCGAGCAGTTAAGTGCTCAGACATGATGCCATGTTCAGTGCTCCAGCTGTAGGTGGAGACTGGGATAGGCCAACTGGGAGTTTCCAACCAGCATCAAGCTCAGCTAATAATCTTGCAGCACCAGTATGTCTACATTAATTTCTTCATGATGGATAAAAATAATCACAGTGCTGCACAAGAATTAGATCAAATGAACTTAATATGAGAGATTTGTCGGAGTAAAACCTTTAAGTCTAAACAAAGAGAGTAAATCTGGTAAAGATTAGCCCACCTGTGTATAATAACAGAGAACAGCTCTCATCAGAGTAGGCCCTGAGCTTCAGTCTGGACAGTATTTATTGTTTGTTAAGCTGTGTACTCACCAGTGATTGTCAGCAAAAACAAACTCGAGTCGAATTCTTCCGAGAGGATCAGACATGGCCTGAACTGCAGCTCTGCTGTGACTAAGACTGATTTTTACTTTCACTTTCACTTGGAGAAATAAAAAGATGCCAGAGCTTCAGGTCACTCCTCCTTTTAACAGCAGGAGTCATCAACTTTATCTAAACAAGGGACAGTTTTTCCGATTCAACTAAGGAAATTTATATATATATTAATATGTTGGTCCACTTGATATAAAGTTAAATGAATATTATAGTTCCATCTTATATGTTTGTGTTTTAGCCTTTAAAGAGCTCATATTTGATCTGAACTCGGTTCATACATTGATTTTTGATTTAGAGTATGTTCACCATCACTGATGTTCACAAAATCTTCTCATATTCAGAGACCCAAAAAAGAGGAGTGTTTCCAGCATTGTGTTGAATCAATGACACGAAGAGTTAAGGAGCTCCGAATGCAACAGGGGTTCTAACCTGCACAACCAAGGTGTACCTAATAAAGTGGCCGGTGAGTGGATGTAAGGGCATACAGATTTTTTTAATCTGTGGTTTGGATTCTCTTGTCATGTCTGTGTTTTGTTCCTGTTGCCATCTCTATTTTCTTTATCACAGCTGTAAAACACTCCAACCTGTTTGTTTTCATCGTGCTCGATAAATGAAATATTACATTTAAATGAACGTCCCCAACAGGCCACAAGAGAAAAAGCTCTCATGTTCCATCTATTTTAGAGACTGAGTGACCCAGATGTGTTTCTTTGGTCATGTTCCTTCTCTCAGTGCAGTTTGAGCTGAAATTAGTGAAGAAGTGAGTTTGCAGAAGCAGGTGTCTTACACCATCTAGTGGTGACATTAGAGAAACACATTTGTTTTTAGACTCCTCAAGTCTTTCTTTTAGTTTAGCAGTGGTTCAGACTTTTCATGTTGGTCCCCCCTTGGGCAGTAGAAAATATTTTCAAGCCCCAGTTCCACCCCACTCTTCACCATACTTATTAGCTAACATATTAAAATCAATTTTGTCCACTGGTTCTCCTGTGAGCTCTAAAAGTATGTAAATTAATCCGACAAAATGTGAGAAGTAGCAACTTTAGCAACTGACTTCAAAAAGTAAAGCAGACTCTGGAAGTTTAAGGAGACTTAAAAACTACTATAATCTCAGGGTCTCCTTGTAACAGGGCTGACGAAAAAGCTTGAAACAAACTTGGATAGGGCTGAATAATTTTAGGAGAAGATTGAATTGTGATTTTTCTGGCAGATATTGCGATTTGAATTTGATTCATGATTTTCTTCAAATCAAGCTTCAGTGCAATATTAATTCTGTTAACAGCCTAGACAACAAAAGTGAGGAAATCAATGATAAAAAGATGTAACTCAAACTTCAAACCTTTCAGTGCAGGAGTTGTCCTCCAAAGTTCTGCATAAGTTCTTCTGACAGATCTGAGACTCTGGTACAGTTTTACTGTAACTATGTTTTAACTCCTGCAATCTGTCTGATTTAGTACTCATACTTTTGAAAGGTGACCTTGAGTGTCATGAAAGGCTCCCTTTAATAAAAAATAAGAATAATTATGAGTATTGTTATATATTTTTTATTTTTATTTTCTTCTATCAATATGGAGAATCTCATTTCTGATGCACGCAGCTTACAGTTTGAAGTTAAAGGAACACATACTCAAATAAAAATTTACATATTAATATTGATTTTATTCCAAAACTATCATATAACCCGACAAAAACACATACTTTACAATAACTGCCAAACAAACATCATTGATCCGCACAACCCCACTGACATTTAAGACCTCGTATCCAAAAGATTAAATAATCTTTAACTTATTGGGTTCAAAAACACAAGTATATTCTGCACAGATAACAGCCGGTGTAACAAAAACACAAATTAGCCCGACAAAAACAGTTTATATACACTGATAAAAAAAGATCAAGCTTCTCCTTTTTTAATTGTTGCTCTCCCCTCATCCTCTGCTTTTCTTGGAGAACATAGCAGACATGCTCAATAAAAGCTACATGGTCAAAATAAGTAGGAACACATTGCCACCAAACAATACATACAGTATGATGAATGACTGTACACAACAACATGCAGACATGGACAAAACTGTTGGTACTCTTCCATCAAAGAAAGAAAAGAACTAAGTGTTTACTGAAATGGCTTGAAACAGACAAAAATACTATAAAAATGTACTGATAATTAACTAATGAAAATAAGACAGGGCTGCACGGTGGCGCAGCAGGATGTGCAGGTGCCTCACAGCAAGAAGGTACCCGGTTTGGTCCCCGGGTCGGGCAGGGGCCTTTCCTTGTGAAATGTGCATGTTCCTTCCGTGCATGCGTGGGTTCTCTCCGGGCGCTATGGCTTCCTCCCACAGACCAGGAAAATGCTGATTTAGCTTAACTTGTTATTCTGCCTTATGAGCGTGAGAGTGAACAGTTGTCTGTTTCACTATATTGCCTTGTGATTTTCATCCGGTTTAGGGTGTACCCCGCCTCTCACCCAATGACCGCCGGGATAGGCTCCGGCCCCCGGTATATAAAAGGAATGAATGAATAAGACAGTGCTACTGAATTGTGGTTCAACAAAATAATTTTGAAAAACAAACTAATGAAACTGGCCTGAACAAAAATGATGGTACCCTTAACTTAATATTTTGTTGCACAACCTTTTGAGGCAATCACTGCAATCAGGTGATTTCTGTAACTCTCAATGAAACTTCTGCACCTGTTGTTGTTGTTCTAGGCTCTTTGGTTAACATTTGTATCAGGTTGGCTACAGTCCCATGGACCTTAAACTTCTGAATAATATGTGCAACTGTGGGTGCAGGAACATCAAGCTGCTTGGTGATGGTTTTACAGCCTTTAGCTTTAACATGCTTGTCTATAATTGTCTTTCTAATCTCCTGAGACAACTTTCTCCTTAACTTTATGCGGTCCATATTTAGTGTGGTACACACCATGATACCAAACAGCACAGTGACCACTTTTCAGCCTCTAAATAGGCAGACTGACTGATTACAAGTTTAAAGACACCTGTGATGCTAATTACAGGGCACACTGTAGTTTAACATGCCTCTATGGTCAAATCATTTTCAATCTTTTCTCAAGGTACCATCATTTTGATGAAGCCAGTTTCATTATTTAGTTTTTTTTTTAAATGATTCTGTTGAACCACAATTCAAAAGCTAAGTCTGATTTTCATTAGTTAATTTTCACTACATTTTTATTTATCATTACATTTGTCAGTTTCAAGTTATTTCAGTGACCATTTTGGGTTTTCCTTTCTTCAACAGAAGGGTACCAACAACTTTGTATACATCGGAATGAGGCTGAGAAAGAATTAAAATAAACACAAGTTTTGCCAAAGAAAGGCTAAAGAATAGTTCACCTTAACATCTGCAGCTTTTTACATGTAGTTCAAGAACCATCCACTTTGCTCAGTAATAATAATTTTAAGGTTATGGCTATTTCTGCAACTCATTTGATACGTCTGTCAGTGATTCTGAAGTGGCCATACCCAGACATTGCATTTGTAGGCATGATAAAAATAAGCATGGAGGAGTGTCAATTTATGTACCATTCAGGTATGACCTTATGATTCATTCTGTTGAAATACACTCAGTACAGATTCATTTACCCCACTTAAAACTAATAATTGTACGCTGTTGTAATAGATTAGTCCTACTTTACAATATACTGATATTGTAAAGTGGGACAATATCAGTCCTGCTTAACTTTATTGCGGGTTTTTATACGATAAAGCTTTTACTAAACAAACTAACTGCATATTGTTTTGAGGTAGAGGCAGTTAGTTGGTTAGAATGTTGCCTAACAAAAAGAACACATTTAGTTTATATAAACCGGCGGCTTTTCAGAAGCAAAGAGGTTAGAGTGTGGAGTTCCTCGGGGAACTGTCTGCTCCTCTTCTCTACTTTAATCAATGACCTACCTTGTGTGTTCATCAATAACAGTATATGCTAATGATTTTACAATTTACAGGTCTGCTCACAACATTAACCAGTTCTATGTGACATTTAAGAATTTCCCTGTATCTTGGTACATAATAACACACTGTTCTCAATGAAACCAAAACTAAGTGCGTCATCTTTGGGTTAAACCATGCATTAAGACAGGCTGCCTCTGTCTCTGACCGTAAAGGGTGTCACACTGGAGCAGTTCTGTGAAATCGAGCTTTTGGGTGTTGCCCATGATGAACAGTTACATTGGTCACGTCATATTGACGGTATTGTAACAAAAATCGAGAGAGCTGTGTGTGTCATATGTATATTTCGTGACTGATCATTCAGTCAAAAGGTCATACAGTCATTGTTTTTGACTCAGCTTGATTACTGTTCTGTTATCTGGTTAAGTGCATCAAGGAAAGACCTGAACAAGTTCCAGCTTGTACAGAAGAAAGCTACACGTCTTTCTCTTTGCTATTGATCAAGAGCAGGCAGCAACTGTGTGCATCATATTCTCTCATAGCTAAAAGTCAAGGATAGGTGGTGGTCGATAGGATAGGATCCTGTATATCGATAAAAAAACAATCATAAAAGACAACTGACACATGATCACATAGTTGTCCCTGAGAACATGTCCTATGCAGAAAATGTTTCTATAAAGAGCAACTACTCAGCAAAAAAAAGTTGTCTTGTTCCCTGAGAAAATCAAACAGTAAAATTAACCTTAAAAAAGAAACTAAAATATATATTTGTATAAATAGACTGACAACATATTTATGAATTGGGGATTTCCAAGTCATGCAAATTGTTTTGTCATAACTTTTTTTGTTTCCATTATTATTGTCAATACTACAAATCATACTCTTGATGTGACACAATTACGACTATGGACTCTAAATGAAAAATGAACTGCTGGAGCAACATGTTTACTGGATGAAGTTGGGCTTCTTTGTCTCTCATTAAAATCTGTGCAGTTGTCCATGTGTCTTTGGCACTGACTGATACTCACTGAAATTTCTGACATTGGGAGGGGAGTATGATTATTTGATTGTAAAATGTCTGCTGTCTTTTTAATGTTTTATTTATTGCTGTTGTATGAACCCCAGGAAGACTAGTTGCTGCCTTGGTAGTAAGTAATGGAGATCTTTTAAACAAATAAAACAATAAATACTTGAAGTTCATCTGCTGAGCTACTCAAGAAAGGGATTGGGGATGGAAGAGTGTCAAGAAACAGGTGGTTGAACCAATGTTTTGTCTATTACAGTCATTACGGGAAAGTCTGAGGTCACTTCTGGCTTCAGGAAAAAAGATTCTTCTGTCATGATCAGTTTGAATAAGATAAATTCAAACCAAACCAGATCAATCTGAGCTGGACTGAATTCTTCTGTATTTTAATAAATCTTCAGGAACTCGAGCCTTAACCTGTGAATCTAGATTTGGATCATACGGTCTCACAAAGCGGATATTCACACCCGAATGCTCACACATCAGAACATCTCAGTTACTGTTCTACTCACTGTGATTTACAGCGGAGATGATCAGAGGAGCAGAGTTTTTCCCACCACCATTATGGAAAGGACACAAGAGTGGGTAGATTTTCTCATTGAAGGAGCAGCCAGTAAAGGAGTAGATCAGAGCTGCAGCATCAGGGTCATAAAAGGAGACCAGACCATCCTCATAATCCACAAACACCCCCACCTTCTTCAGACCAGATTTCAGAGACAGACAGACAGAAGGGACAGAACAAGCTATGTACTCAATTTTATTTCTCAAACATATTGTCCAGAAACCATTCTGAGGACGTGCTGTGATTGTTCCCTTCCTCTTAATGGACTCTCTGACCACTCCTAAATCCCACGCAGTCTTTCCTTGTACCTGAACCTCGTAGTAAAATCTGCCTGAAGAGAAACTCTGCTTTGATAAGACAAGGGGACAAGTATTGAATCTATTTGGAGTGTTTGGAAGCTTCTTTTTGACATCAGCATGGTAAACTTGTTTTCCATCAACAGACAGGACAAGCTCAGGATGTGCTGTATCAGGATCAAGTGTCACATCCACCTCATACCGCTGGACTCTCTTCAGCTCAACATTCTTCATCTGTTCACTGATGGTCTCCTCCAGCTGCTTCAGCACTCTCGCCACAGTCCCCTCATATGAAGGTGGATGGACTCTGACTTCAGTCCAGTCCTTGGTGGGTGGAGCAGAGCTTTGAGACATGAAGTTTTGGAGGAGTTGGAGATGGTCTTCAGAGTGTGAGAGCTGCTCCACCTCAGCTCTTCTCTTCTCCAGCTCAGAGATCTCCTGCTCCAGCTCTCTGATGAAGCCTTCAGCCTGTTTCTCCGTCTCTCTCTGCTTCTCCTTGATAAAGTCGATGAACTCCACCTGGCTTCTCTCTAAAAACTCTATCAGAGCAGTGAAGACCTGAACACCTTCTACTATCTCTTTGTCTGTATTATTCTCACTGATCTTCACTGAGTGTTTGATCTCTTGTATCTTCAGTCGTCTCTTCTGGATCATCTGTTGAACTTCAGCTTCTGTCTTCCTCAGCTTGGTCTTCTTTCCTTCATACACTTCCGTCAGAGGAATAACATCATGACTCTTGTGGTCAGTAGCGAAGCACATCATGCAGACACACATCTGGTCGTTCTTGCAGAACAGCTCCAACAGTTTGTCGTGCTTCTCACACATCCTGTCCTCCAGGTTCTCCACAGGGTCGATCAGCTGATGTCTTTTCAGACCAGGCTTCACCAGGTGAGGCTCCAGGTGAGTCTGACAGTAGGAGGCCAGACACACTAGGCAGGACTTCAGGGCCTTCAGTTTGACTCCAGTGCAGGCGTCACAGAGAACTTCTCCTGGTTTGGAAGCTTTCTGCTCTGTGCTGCTGCTGCTGGCTTTCTGTTGAGCTGCCTGTCTGAACTGAGCAGCCATCTCAGAGATGAACATATTCACCTGTAATTCTGGTTTTGTGTTGAAGATGTTGTTACAGTTGGGACACTGACAGGGGACATTTCTGTCCCAATATCTAGTGATGCACTTTTTACAGAAGTTGTGTCCGCATGGTGTGCTGACCGGATCGGTGAAGACATCCCGACAGATGGAGCACAGGAACTGTTCATCAGACAGAGCACACCCAGCAGCAGACATTTCTACAACCTGGGGTGAGAAGAGAAAAACCAACAAATCAGTTTTTCACAGTTAATTCCTCGCATATCCTGAAATTGTCCCTCTGTTTCTTCAAACCGCAATCTCAGATTTCAAACTAGAATCACAAAACCTCAGATTTTTCTGTCAAAAAACATATATACCAGTCCATTTTTTCTCAATTCTGAAGGGAGATGAAGAAGAAGGTTCCTCAGGGTGCCATGCCCCAGCCCCCAGAGTGGGATTAGGAAAAAACACCTCAGCAAATAAGCAACATAATAAAACATTACAACAGAACATGAAGACAAGCACATTTGGGAGCAGGGGCAGGGAGGGAGGATGCTCAGGTCATGGCACAGACACTGGAGAGGCTCGAAACCTCACTAGGCATGCCGCATCAACCTGCAGCAACTGCACTGCTACGTAGGAGGGAGGAGGGGATGTGAGTCCAAGATGATGTTGAGTTGGAAGGGGTGTGTGATAAGTGTGCCTTCATGTGTGTATATGTGTAAGCCCGTGACCTCATCTCTACTTCAGTCCCACCCATTGTCTCTGCTGTCTGATAATTGATAAAAAGAGAGACAGCCTCGGAGAGTTCTGATCCAGGGCAAAGTTCACAGGACAAGGAGGGGGGTGGCGGGATTGAGCTTCTGTCTGCATAACATCTGGGAGAGTGGGGAGATAACAGCCTCCAAGGCCAGTTTGTGGGAGCCAATCTACATAACGAATTGCTTTGGGGTCACGCAGACTGTAATTTTCCTTTTGCCTAGTTGCTTTGGTTCTATGATGGCATTTTCCAAATATCAGAAATTGGTGGCTCATTCAAACGAGCCAAGCGGTTAACTTCACCAACGTGGCATCCATCTTGCGAACCAGTTCAGGAATCTTGCTTGCAATGGGCAGCTTCCCGATTGCCCAAAGTGCTGCCAGCATCTTCTGAACTTTGTGAACTCCAAACAGCAGAATACCTGTTATCATAATTCCAATTACGTAGACATCTTCAACATCCTTGACAGACAGATTCGACAGGCACATGATTCTCTCCTTCTCCCAGGAGTTGCTGGAAACATTTCATCAGGACAGGCAGGTTGTCCTTTACCTGTTTTTTTTCATAAAGAAATTTTGTCGGTAGTGTTTAAAGACCAGCTGATCAATTCCATGATTCAATGGTTTCGGAGAGAAATTCAAAGAAAGGCTGCAATGGTTTAGACAGAGAGCACATAGACAGGGAGCATGCAGTTAGATAAAAGCAGGGAGGGAGCGAGAGAAAAGTATCTGCCTTTGTTGAGAGCAGAGGAGAGATCAGTGCTGTTCCACTGTGAAATCCTGAGGTCCACAAAGGCTCTGATGTGGACTCTCCAGAAGCATTTTCCTATTAGCTTGATAACTCCTTTACCTTGTTTTACTGAGAGGTAATAAACTTTGGATGCCTGTGGTGGCTTGTGCTTTTGTATTTCCTCCTCCATCAAGTGTTGTTCAACTAGTCTAATTGCATTGCACAGGGGTTTGTGTTTTTTTCTGCTGACAGTTCTGGCATATTCTGGATTCTGATATTTGGTGGCTAAACAATCTTCAATCTGAGAGCATTCTCTTAGTGCAGTCCTCCTGTAGACAGTGGCAGGACTCTGCTGGTGAAGACTGGGTCACTGCTGGTCACTTGTCAGTGGCCCTCCAGAGTTTCCCTGCAAAGCTCTGCACCCTCTGTAAACATGCCCCTGCTGACCACACTTAAAGCAGTGCCTGCAGTTTTGTTCAGTTCTTCTCAGGATTTGGGCTTTTGTATAACATGGGGTCTGGAGGGGTGTCCAAGTGTTTTTAACTGCCTGTAGCTCATTCACCCTCTGAGCTATTGTGCTGCTCCTTTTAACTTATTGAGTTTCTCTGCCTCTAGGTAAGCTGCTTCCATTTCTTTTTTTTGGAAATCAGGGTTTCATCAGTCACATCTGGGTTGTCTAGTAGTAGATTTATCTGGTATTTTATACTGTCCTGTCACTGATTAATCCTGTTCCTACTGACATAAGAATCTTTTTGATACAGGCAAGACTGAAGTGTTCCTCCAACTCTCTGTCTTTGGATGCAAAAGTGAGTCTGTCTGTTCAATAACTTTAAACAGCAATGTTTGTGCCAACTCTTTCAGTTAGTGAAGAATGCTGCTTAGCTTCTGGTGCAGATGTGATGTGTCATCTTCTTTGTAATCTTCCTGTATTATTTTTAGTTGAGACAGAGTCGGATCAGTCTTAATCTCAAGTATATCACACAGCTCTGCTTTCTATCTGATGCATGAGATTTGTGAAGTATAGCTTATCACACTGCCCTCCCTCACCTATCTGATCACAGATCCTGAATGCCTGGTGAATAGTCACTTGTGGTAGCTTGGCTGGGGACAGTCCCAGAACGGGACAGAAAATGTTCAACTTTTCCCCAATGCACCCTATTTCCTCATCCAGGGCTCTCCAGGGTAGTGAAGCTCCAAATACTTTCCTTACATCTCAGCTGTGTTGCTAACTTCCTGCTCTCTCATGGCAGTGCCCACCGCCATGTTGCCGTCCGTGAACATAAACAGTCTTTTAATGATACGCAGTGCTTCATCAGGCTCTGCTTTATGTTCGACATTATCCAACTAGTCTTCCACAGTCTTTATGAGTGCTCTCCCACTTTTGTTGGCAGAAGTCTCATCATCCTAACTGAATAAAGGTATTAACACACCTCCAATATCCAGTTCAAGCTCATTTCAGCTTTAATTGTTTTTTCATTATCCTCTCCACAACAGAGGATAATGGCGGGAGCTCTCTATTCATTGCTCCCCTCCTGGCTAGCTCGCCAATGGCATGTTGCAGCCATGAACACAGGCGGGTACTGCAGGACGTTTCATATGTGCATTCTATATTTTGGCACTCACAATGGCTTTTCCATAAATGTCTTCTTGCAGTGTATTTATCTGGCTGAGTATAATGCTTTGATGCTTCAGTTCACTCCTCACAGTGAATCTCCACTAACAAAACAATGACTTCATCTGTAGTTTCTCTTTTTTGTTATTACATCACAAAGACTCATATGCCACCTTGTGGTGTAACAATGCAACATGTTCCACTCTCAACATGTCCAAAATAACCCAACATAACTCTGCAGCTGTAAAGGATAAACAATGACCAAATTTACTCAAAGAAGATAACTATGAGAAATTATGTATTTAACTATGAATCAAACACAAAGTAATAGGCGTGTAGGGGGTCACTTATAATTAAGGTCAAGATATGGTTTCACCCCACTATTAAAGAGTCCATTTTTAAAACTCACATTTACCAATCCCACTTCCTCCTTATGTTAGGATAAAGGACCAAAATGTAAGGATTTCTATGAGGAATGGACATTTTGCTCTTTCGCAGACCTGGTTACTAAATTCAATCTTCTCTCCCATAGTTTTAGATCTTTCCAGGTGAGAAACTGTGCAAAATCCCTATTCTCCTTTATTCTCTAAATTCCCTCATCTTCCAACTGAGCAATCATGGGCTGAAATTTTACAACTTAATCCTTTATAAAGGTCTTTAATGTCAAAATCTATAGTTCTATCCAGTCATAGGACTGGACTACTTTTCGTTACTCTGTATTGTGCATGTGTAATGATAATACATTTGAATCCTAATCCTAATCCTATTATGATGGTTATTTAACCCCCAACAGACACACAAAAAACCCTTGGACGTGTGAACTAGGATTGGTTTTTGAAGAGCATTGGTGGGAATCTGCACTGAAAGTCATTCACAAGAGCTCTATTTCTGCCTGTTTGACCTTGATACACTTTAAAGTTATAAGCAGATATCATGACTCAAAGACAAGGCTGACAGATTTTCTCAAAAACAGCTTGTGACAGATGTGGAGGCTCACCCTACAATCTTATGCATATGTTTTTTCTCTTTTTGAGCCCTTTTAAATCTTTGGTACATTTAGTTCAACATCAGTTCCAAGTTATTTTCAAAAACTCTTGACACTTAACCACACATTGGTATTTTTGGTCCTCCACCTGCCACCTGCTTCTTAATTGCAAATTCACAACAACTTCATATAAGACACAATGCATTTATGAGGTAGTTTCCTTTAGAAAAAATTGGAAAGGTTTATCACCTGTATCATTACTTATGGGTCATAAGATTGTTTCTGTTTTTTCAATATATAAAACCTGAAAGTCCAACAAAAAACATTGAAACAAAAACAGTAGAGAAAAGCAGACATCTAGAGAGAATATGCAAATCTAAATCTAATGGTGTATATAAACATGTCCAGTACTGACATCAATGTGCCCTGGTTTAGTGCCTTTGTTTATCTTGCATACTCATTGATAAAAATATGAAAAAGGGAGATCTAAAGCCAGGCAGAGCTATAGGATGATTGAGGAAATTCTAGAAGGAAGTGACAGTGCCATGTAATATTTTTCATCATTGTCATAATCATACCATGTGCTCTTAATAAATGTTTATAAAATACATGGTTGCAGATCTATATGAAGATCCATTAAATAACTGTCTATACTATGATGCATGGTGTCCACTGTAGAGGATGGATGCAAAAATTCCATTAGAAATTTAACATTTTGCTAAAAAATCATCTTGGCCATGGTTTTTAACTTGTTTGAAAGTAAAAAACCAACTTCATTTGTGATTTAATAATTCATGCATGAAAGGCTTAAATAAACAAATGCTCAAAGATCCTCCTTATCCTTTAGACCTTTTGAAGACAGCCAAAGTGCATTTTATTTTATAATCTCAAGCCCTCAGGCACTCAAGTTCTCAAGTACTCAGATGTGAGGCCAAGTTCAGTGCTCCAGCTGTAGGAGGAGACTGGGACTGGCCAAATGGGAGTTTCTTCCCAGCATTCAAACACAGCTAGCAGAACCAGTCTGTCTGCATTTTTTTCTACATAATGACTAAACATAATTACATCACTGCACAAGAATGAGATTAAATTAATTTAGTGAGAGAAATTTATAAAATAAAACCTTTTGAGTGTAAACAAAGACGGTAAATCTGTTAAAGAGGAGCCCACCGGTGTAGAATAACCGAGAACAGCTCTCCTCAGAGCAGTCCCTGTGCTTCAGTCTGAACTTCTGTTTTGAGCTGAAGTTAAATTTCTATATAGTTAAATATAGTTATTTATGGAGAAAAGAATTGGACCAAGTACAGAACCTCGAGGAACTCTGTAACTTACTTTAGTGTACACAGAAGACTTGATGAGAGTGATTAAAACCAATTTATTGCAGTCCTTTACATCCTGATTGATCCTCTAATCTCTGTAGAATAACATCATAATCTATGGTGCCAAAAGTAGCACTAAGGTCTAACAAAACAAGTACTGAGAAAAGTCCCTCTTCTAAAGCTGAGAATAGATTGTTTGTTACTTTACCTAGAGCAAATAAGTTTTCAACAAATGTGAGACAAATTTTTCCCTTAAAACAAAGATCCTCACATTACAGCTCTCCTCGGAGCACTCCCTGTGCTTCAGTCTGGACTTCTGTTTTGTGATAAGTTAAATAAACATTTGGTCTGAATAGCTCAGAATGTGTTGTTTGTCAAGTCATGTACTCACCAGTGATCGTCAGCAAGAACAAACTCTGAGTTGAATTCTTCTTCAGAGAGGATTGGAGAGAGACGTGGCCTGGACTGCAGCTCTGCTGTGACTTAGACAGATTTTAATTTTCATTTCAAACTGAAGAGGAGTATGACAGGTGGGAGGAGTAACTGGTGATGCTTATGGATATGCAGGAGGCTGAGGTATCGTAAATCTCTGAGGGAGGGCAGAGAGGTACCAACAATCTTGCTGGCTGTTTTCACCAGGCATTGCAGGGTATTCTGGCAGAAGGCAGTACAGTGAGTGAGGAGGCTCACGGTGGTTCCCCGTTAGAAAAAGCAGGTGATGTAACGTGTGTAACGCCAAGAACTTGAGCCTGATGAATTGTAAAGTGTTTTGAGCTAAGACTTGTTGTGAACTTATGCTATGCAAATAAAGACTGATTGATTGATCGATTGACTGATAAATCATCAGTTTTGGAATGATACAAGATGAAATCAGTTCTTTTGACAATGAAACAGTATATTCTGGTATCACAAAGCCTGCCCATACTATACTTTCTTGAGTTTTATGCCCTTTAGTGTTTTCCTCCACATTGCAGAGCACTTCTGTGCACAAGACAATAGGTCTGCTGCATCATGACTGTTCCCTTTCCCCCCTTTACAGCACCATTAGCTACCTGAATTGTCTTGTTCCCCTGGTCTCCTCTCATAGATAAATAATAAAAATAACTAAAAAATATTCACAAAACAAAAAAGTAGTCAATGCGAGCATAAACAGGAAGAAAAACATTAAATGCAAATGAAAAATAGCAAGAGTAAAATTCCTGTGGTTGTTTAAAGCACATTTAAGAAGTGAATTTTTCTTTGTATCAAATACTCCCACAGCATTTTAATATTAATAATGTGCTTTCATTTAAAATGATTTTGAAGAAACAAATGCTCAAAGATTTCCTCCTCATTCCTTTAACCTTTTCAAAAGTGTCCAAGGTCATATTTTAAAATCTCTAGTCCTCAGCCACTCAAACACTCAGACGTTATGCCATGTTCAGTGCTCCTGGTGTAGGTGGAGACTGGGAAAGGCCAACTGGGAGTTTCCATCCAGTTAGCTATGTTGTTGCAGAACTAGTATCTGCTTTAGTTTCTTTAAGTGGACTAAAAATAATCACAGTGCTGCAAAACAGGAGGATTAAATTAACTTAATCAGAGAGTTTTGTAAGAGTAAAATCATTTACTGTAAAAAAAAAAAATAAAAAAATCTGCTACAGATGAGAGCCCATCTGTGTATAATATCAGAGAACAGCTCTCCACAGAGGATCAGAGAGGCAGTGTCTGGACTGCAGCTCTGCTGTGACTGATTTAAATTTTGATTTTAGGCTGAAGAGAGTTGTGATGGGTGGGAAGAGTCACTGGTGATGCTGATGGCTCTGCAGGCAAAGTGAGTAGGATAAACGTGTCAGAGGGAGGGCAGGGAGGCACAGACATGTTGCAGGGTCTTCTGGCAGGAGGCAGTGCAACTAGTGAGGATGCTCTCGATGGTTCCCTGGTAGGAGTAGCAGGTAGTGGGATGTGTGCACTGCCACAAATTTGTTGCTTTTCACCCACTCCACAGCGGTGCCATCATGGTCAGTAGCTTGTGGTGTGAATGACACCTCCTGAGTTTGACTACAATCTCTTTTGTTTCTCCCGTGTTAAGTGGTTGCCTTGCACCACTGGCTCAGTTGGCTAACCCCCATCCTATAGTTGTTCTGTGATGAATCCGATGATTGCTATGCCAAAGATTAGTGCACAATTGTGGGTCAGCAGAGTAAGGAGCAGTGGACTGAGAACACGCCCTTGAGGAGCTCCAGGGCTCAGAGTGATGGCCTTGGAGGTGCTTCTGAGGCTTCCCAATGAAGGTGTCCAGCAACCAGTTGAAGATGGAGGTCTTGAGTCCCAGCAGGTTGAGCTTCTGCCAGAGGTGCTCTGGGATGATGGTGTTAAATGCTAAACTGAACATCTGGGAACAGCATTCTCACATAGGAGTTTTTGGTGTCCAGGTGGGTGAGGGCTGGGTGGAGAGCTGCTGAGATGGTGTCTTCTGTTGACCATTTGGGTCTGGAACTGGAACGGGTCATGAGAGGGGAAGAGGATGGATTGATGACTTCCATTATGAGTTGTTTGAAACACCTCATGATCATGGAGGTCAGTGCTACAGGCCGGTAGTCGTGGTTGGATAGGTGGGGGGCAAGGGTTTGTAATCTGGAAGCCCCACCAGAGGGCTGTGCTTTTTTATTGTTGCTAAAGTGACACCTTATTTTCTTATTGTAGTCTTTGGCTTCCTTTAATTCACGTGACAGTTGTCTTAGGTCAAGATAAACTTTATATCTCTGAAATGTTAATGCACTTAAAAACACTCATATGTAGCGTACTCTTAATCTGTGGTATTAATTTTTGATTTGACTTCTTGTAGGCGGAAGAAATACCCTTTTTGTTCTTGGTGTGGTACTTTCCTGTTAGCGGCTATTTCTTCGTCACAGACTCTTACAGACTGTGGCTTACTGAGGGAGAGAACTTTCTACTGTATCTCACGTACTTAGTGGCCATATGGAGCTCATACAACCCCACTTCAAAAATACTGAACTATCCCTTTAAGACCTTCAGTTGCTCTATAACATCCGGGCTGGTGCTGAGATATTTTACCCTATGTATTGCTATTAATTTAGGAGTCCAGTCATTGTGCAAATAGCCTAGTTTAAAAGACAGAGAGCACATGGACAAACATTCTGACCAACACAGGACAGAAGACAAGATGAAAAAACACAGAGAGCGAGGGGGCCGCTTTTCCTACGACCAAGCACCACAAACTTTGGTCATTGTTGTGACATGAAGAGTTAAGGGGCTCTGAGGGAAACAGGGAGTCCAACTGGCACAAGTAGAGTATACCTAATCAAGTGGCTGGTAAGAGAATATACGGGCAAGCACACTCCTTTTTATCTGTGGTCTGGACTCTTTTGTTGCGTCAGGGTTTTTGATTGCTGTGTTCTCTGTGTATTTGGCTCCTGTTCACATCTCTGTTCTGCTCATTACTGATGTAAAATACTCTGACATGTTTGTTTTGTGTTCTCTATCATGTTCCATCTGAATTATAGACTGAGTGTCCCTGGAAGTGTCGCTTTGGTCATGTTCCTGCTCTTAGTCTAGTTTGGGCTGAAATTAGTGAAGAGGTGAGTTTGCAGAAGCAGGTGTCTCACACCATCTAGTGGTGACATTAGAAAAAAACATTTGTGATCAGAAACCTCCTGAAGTTTTGGGCAGCCTTTAACATACATTTTAACTATCACATTAAAATTAGTTTTGCCCTTTGCTTCTCCTGTATGCTCTACAATTGTTTTAATTACTCCTGGAAAATGTAACTCTTTAGCATGTGACATCAAACTGAAAACAGACTCTAGAACCTTGAAAAGACATTCAAAAATTTGAATCCGGATCCTAGCACTATTCTGGTTCTGGTGATCCAGATTTGTAAAAGCCACTGCTGTGCTCTCTGAGTGCTTTTCTAGTTTAAAGTGCAGTCAGTGCTTCTGATCCCCAGGCCCATCATGAAGAATACTGGAGCAGCCAGAGATGTTCAAAAGGGGCTCTGAGTGGCATTTGTATAATTAAATAGATATAAAATATATAAATGACATGCAGGTGAAATTAATCTGCCCAAATGTTTAAAAAGCACTTTGAGAAGCAGCAAATTACTGATGCAACCTTGCTGCAGCTTTGGCTTATACTGGAAAAAAATATCCAAAAATGTGACGATAATCCCAACAGTATTTGGAGCAGGATATGATACTGTGTTCGTATGAGCTGTGTAACTCTGTCACTGATCGTTTTGACTGTTTGTCCTCCAGGCAGCAGGATTTTCTTCTGTTTTTCGGTTCTGCTGTCAGGAACATTTCTCTCCTGCAGTGGCAGGCTGTGATCGTCCTGCTGCTTCTGATTTCACAGCTGAGATCTAAGAGAGACACACAAGTCCTACACAAAGAGCTGTGCACCAACATCACCAGAGGACAAGATTATTCTCATTTCATCAGTACTTTTTTCTTTTTTTTTCTTCTTACAATCTGCATAAAACGTTGGCTCTGCAAAACAGGAGCAGACAAGCAAGGCTGAATAAAAGGAAAAGAAAACACTTTTTGCTAACTTTTGCTTTTGGCAGATGAGACAGCGTTTAATGCAGGGTGGTACGGAGGAGCAAGAAGTTTGCTGGTTAAACTCTGGTGACAAGCTGGGTCGATCTATGTGGGGTATGCATGTTCCCTGAGTATGCATTGCTGTCCACTGGATTTCCTACTTCGCAGTGCAGCTGGATCTACCTGACTCAATGTCTGTGATCAGGCAGGTCCATCATACCAAGTCTCAGTCTATAATGATTGTTCTTGGCCTGTAGCAGCAGGGCCCAGCCAGCATCCCTTGAAGCAGGAAGAGGTGTGAGCTAATAGAGCTGGATCTGTAATGTTTGAACTAGTACTGTGTGTGTCATACAAGCCTAATTTAAAATCCCACACTATCCTGTTAGACTCTTGGATGGCAGGCAGTGTGAGGAAGAAAATGACCACCGGGTTGGTGATTTTTAATTGAGGTGAACATTAATTTAGTTAATAAAAACAATCCCGGCAACAACAGATAGATTTCAAGCAAAACCACAGGTGAAATTAATTTAACAAAGCACGTGGTTTATGTGCCTTCACAGCAAGGAGGTTGCTGGTTCGAACCTCGTCTTGGTCAGGGCCTTTCTGTTTGAAGTTTAAACTTTCTCCCCCAAGCAAGCACTCTGGCTCCCCCCCACAGACTGAAGTCACACTCTTTAGGTTGATTGGTGACCCTAAATTACCCTCAGGTATGAATGTGAGTGTGAATGGTCATCTGTCTCTATGTCAACCTTTGTTGTCTTGTGTTCCCCGTGAGTCTTTTTTATCATACCATGTGTACTACCAAAGTAGTGGGGAATCAGCCTGATTTAAATGGACTCACTTCTACAGTCAAGGAAAAAATTATTAGACCACCCTTGTTTTCTTCAATTTCTTGTTAATTTTAATGCCTGGCTCAACTAAAGGTACATTTGTTTGGACAATTATAATGATAACAAAAAAAATAGCTTATGAGAGTTTAATTTAAGAACTAAGAACTATTCATTTTCCATGGTTTTCTTGATAATAACCAAAATTACTTAAATTCTTACATCAATAGCTATGGCATTGTACCGCCAAAAACACTACTTTTAAGCATTCCATGTTTTCTTTTCTGTTTGCTTTAAACACATGATACACACAAGAGTTAATACTTGATTGCATAACCATTGTTTTTGATGACTGCAGCCATGCGTCTTGGCATGCTCTCCACCAGCTTCTGACATTGTTCTGCTGTCACAGCAGCCCATTCCTGTTGGACAAATTCAAACAAATTTTCTTTGTTTTTGGGCTTGTGGTTCTCCATTTTGAGTTTGATGATTTTCCACAGGTTTTCAATTGGATTAAGATCTGGTGATTGAGCAGGCCAAGATATGGTGCGAATGTTGTGGTTCTCCATCCAGGCTTTAACTGACCTTGCCGTGTGGCAAGGGGCATTGTCTTGTTGGAAAATCCAGTCATTCGAGGCAGGAAAGAGTTTTCCAGCTGATGGAAGAAGACTGTTTTCAAGGGTAGTCCTGTACATGACCTGGTTCATTCGGCCTTCACACAATTGCATTTGCCCTGTTCCACTCAGACTGAAACAACCCCAGATCATGACTGATCCACCCCCATGTTTTACTGTAGGGGCAAGACAGTCTGGGTTGTAAGCTTCTCCTAACCAGTAAGTTGGCTGGAGTGGACATCAATTCAAAATTGGATTCATCACTGAAGAGAACCTTAGCCCAATCATCAACAGTCCAATCCTTGTGGTCTCGAGCAAAGAGTAACCGGGCCTTCCTCTGCCTTTCATTGATGAAGGGCTTCTTGCGTGCTCTGTGTGACTTCAAACCAGCTTCAACAAGTCGGTTTGGAACTGTCCTTGCTGAACAAGTCACATTTCTCGACAGTGCCCACTCATTTTTAAGGTCCCTGGAGGTCTGACGACGATTCCTGACACAGGAACGGATGAGTGCACGGTCATCTCGTGGGGTAGAAAGACGTTTCCTGCCACGACCAGGTAGCAATTTGGTAGTGCCATGTTCAGCTTGTTTTTTTTTGTTGTAATGAACGGCTGTCTTGGAGATCTTCAGTTTTTTCGCTACCTGTCTCTCACTCATGCCAATCTCCAGCAGTGCCGAGATGGCTGCCTTTGTGGCTTCACATAATTCTTTTGTTTTAGGCATTATGTGAGAGCTGACAACTTCTGAGTTGTGCTACGGCTTGAATGTAAGCAGGAAACCACTCTAGGCCTTTGCATGTGCAGTGCTGCTTGTGACATGAAATGGCCTCTTATATACCCTGGGAATCAATTAAGCTTAAGAATGTCAAATAGGACATAAAGTATTATGTGACCAGCTGCATTTTTTGTTGTGTTCATTGTATTATACGTTTAGTGGTACCAGATATTAGAATGAACAAGAAATTGAAGAAAACAAGGGTGGTCTAATAATTTTTTCCATGACTGTATGTCTGCAGACCCACCATAGCCTCAGTGCTTCTTTTGCAGCAAATTCCTGGCAAATAACTCATTTAAAGTGATGCCAGAGCACCAAACACTTGGAAAGTGTCTGTAAAAGACAATACTGGTTTAACCCTAGGGAGACTAGTAGTTGAGCACACTTATCCTTTAAAGGTGCTATGAGGAGAATCTATTTCCGGCAACATAAAGACTCTGAAACCCATGAGCACGCGCGGTAACCTGACGTGACCCAAGCCAAAGCGTGTGTTTGTTGTGTTGCTAAGGAATGCAGCTACGATCTTCCTCAGAATTCTGCATTGCTTTACAACTTCTTTTTTCAACAACTTTCAGGACGCAAAGCGACGAGGTAATGTATCTCTTTTTAGTTACGTAGCGGTAGTTTTTGATGCGTGACAACAGGCAATCTTTGGAAAACTTAGGATCGTAGTTTTGTAGCTGGCTATATACCACTACTTAACCAAACCTAAGGAATAGCATTTATAGATAACCTTTTTTGATGCTAAAAAACATCTTAAAGTGTGTATTTTGATCAGCCATATATCTAAAAGTGAGACTTCTTTGTAATTACTTAGAAACTCCTCATAGCATCTTTAACTGGCAGAGTAATCTCTGTACTTCCAAGTTGGAAATAACATATGAAATGTTTCCACGTACCCCCTGCAATGTGCTGGCATAGCCCTGGTTGGGAATCACTGCTCGATGTGAACCTGCGACAAACTGGTCACCAGTTCAGGCCCTGTTTAAATGGAGACACTGTGACCCAAAAAGCAAAGGTTTTTCCTTTGCATATTCAAACTTGATCCACGCTCAGACGGAGACACAAGTAACAAATGAAACTGCTGTAGTATGCATACCAGTCCAGTAGATGGCGATGTAGGTTTGCAGAGAGGCAGTGCTGCTGCAACTCACGTACAAAGAAGAAACACTTTTCACAAACAACAATGGCGAGTGGATGCACGAAGATGCAGGAGTTTCTTGTCTGGAGAAAAAAATCTGTTTTCTAGACAACAAATCTGTCTGGATAGTTTTATCTGATAACCAACCGAGCACGATAAGCAGCACACATGTTGCTCATTAGACAGCCGAAGCTGTTGCTGTTCCTGGTATGCGCACAGTGTTCATGTGAAAGAGGACTGCACATGTGGTGATGTCAGCATTTCACCCCGAAACGCTCTGATTTTAGTTTACATGGAGCTGCATGGAGGGGCGTTTTGAAAACTGTCCACTCTAGACCCTCATTTCAATAGTTTGTGGATTGATGCACTCCATATACCATTCCCATGTGAACGGGAGGCCAAAACGCAATGAAAATGTATCGGATTTGGCCATATTAGGCCTCGTGTAGACGGCCCCTCAGGGTGTACTCTGACTCCTACCCAGTGTCAGCTGGGATGGGCTCCAGACCTCCACAACCCTGAAAGGGACATGTGGTGTAGATGATGGATGGCTGGATGGAAAAAGGCTCCTACAGACGATGTAGTCTGGTAGATAATCTTAAAGCAACATATATTAAAGGGAAAGCCAATGAATTGCCTTGTGCTGTATTCAAAACCAAAAATTGATTTAATGAACACCTCTTATGTATTTTAAGGTTAGCACCAATCACCAAATTTATCCATTCACAAAGGGTGATTCAAGGGCCAGAGAAAGAGGCCTCATGATTATCCACATCAGCTATCAATGATATGAGAGTTTTGCAGGTGCAGCAGTTGACTTGCCAAATCATTGTTCATCAGCTGAGGAAACACAAGATTAAAAACCTCATATTTAAAGATTTAGGGAGAGATATTCAACACTGGAGACTTGGGCATTTGTTATCTCTCTGATCGTACAAGAGTTTTTGGTGGAGCCACCAAATGATGGCTACATTGTAGTCCCCTGATGGAGCCACTCTGCTGTACCTGAACCCTTAATTCAGGCTCCACCACAGCTGTTTCAAACTCTTACATCCCAACGTCACCCTTTAAATAAAAGGAAACTTGAGGCTAAGCTCTGTCCATTTAGAAAACATCCAGCAGCTTGCTCTGAGGTCTGATTCATGTAAACAGTGTTGTTGGTAGGATGAAGCTTGTTCTGTAGTCTGGAATGTGCAGAGCTCGGTGCTGAAACACACACTCATTGTTGAGTTGTGTGAATGAATGAGTTTTACAGCACAGTGAGATTTTATGTCACAGCACATCATTTCATGTCCTCTCATCCATATTCAGGACTCGTCGGCATCAGCTGCTTGACAGAGGACTCAGTCTGTGAGGGAGGGAGGTGCTCTGATGAACGGCCCGCCTGTTCTCTGACATGAATATTTCATGTCGAGGTTCTCTTCCTGGTTGCTGCTCTGCCCCAAAAGTCTGACAGAGAAATGTCACAGAGGAGCACATTTTACAGTCAGGGAGGGGATTGTGTTGAATGGCATTGGTGTGGTTTTGACTGAGATGTCGACTGTATCAGAGGAAACAAACCAATGGGCAGGAGATCAGAACCAGGTCGTAGAGAAACAGGAATCAGTCAGGACCACTTTGTCCAGAGAATTTGGATTTAGCTTAATCTGCAGATATTTGAATTTGGCAGTATGGCCCAGATGGGAGCTCTCCTTGCACTTCTGCATGCCGGTAGTGCAAGTTTTGTTAACTCCACAAAATAGTAATTAACAAGAGATAACTCAAAAACCTCCGCCAAGGTAGCTCACACACTTTGCTTACATCTATGAGCAATGATTTCATGATAAAGTGACCATCATCATATGATACATGACCCTGAAAACTCTCACCTAGCACTCAGAATCATGCTGATATCATTATTAGTTTCTAGTGATGGACAAAGGACTTAACTCCATCACTTGAGAAAAAGTATAGATACCCCTGGTCAAATATTACTCTAATATAAGTGGAAGATGTTCAGACACACAACTGGAGTGCCTGCTTTTTAAATATATTGAAGTATTAAAAATACATTTTCATTTTAATGTGAACAAATAATTGTATTGTTGCTACAATTAATTTCAGACTAAAACAACCTAGAATTAAAAGCTTGTAAAATTTGCTATGTAGCAAATAGAAATGCTTATTAAAACACGACTGAATGGCCAAAAGAACAACCATTGCTGATTTCAATTTTTGTACATAACAGCCATCATTGCTGCCAAGATGAACCTTTCTCTGAGCAATGTTAGCTCAACGTTTGTCTGCCCGATTTAAGTAGTGCACAAGCAAGGAGCACATAAGGCATCCCCACATGAACAAATCACAAGCAGATTGCAGATAAGCATTTGCTGACTTCAAAGTTATACCTAAAAGTACTGAGTAACAAGATCCTTCATAGAAATGTAGTGACGTTGAAAGTACAATATTTGTTTTTCGAATGTCGTGGAGTAAAAGTCATAAGTTTCCATGAAAATAATACACAAGTAAAATCTCACCACCAAAATCAATCATTTTAAGTTGGGCCACTGCCAACATCTCCTGAAGATTTCAACAAAATCCGTTCAGTAGTTTTTGCATAATCTTGCCAACAAACATACAAACAAACAAACAAACATACATCTCCAAAAACATAATCTCCCTGGCAGAGGTAAAAATGTCTTCTTCCCCAACTCTAAGTTAAAAAGCATCTAAATGGACAGACTGGTCATGTAACCCTCTTTCTTAATCAAGGCCCTGGTCTGGGAGCTTGGACCCCCAGAGTTATAGCTGGGGACCTCCTGAGGCCCCAGCAGGAGTGATGATGGTTCCAGCTTCTTGGTGCCTGGAGCCAAACGCAGCAAGAAACCAGAATTAATGCTGACAAAATCCACCAGCATTAATGTGGGCATGTCTGCAATAACATCAGCCCAGATGCCAACTTAATGGATTTGTTCTAACGATTAAAACTCCCCTAGTGAGAGGCTCCATCTTTAAAAACAATTTCAGCCTGACAGGAGACCAAATAGAGTCAGACCCTGGAAAAACAGACTGGAGACTGAAATGCAAGAGAGAGTCAAACTCAAGCCGACCTCCACAGGATCACTGGTGCCCGAAGTGTTTCAACTTTAAATTCTCAATGAAGCAGCAGAGAATGAACGCTCCTCTGGTGGAGCTGTCACCCTCCGAGCTCCTGCAGCCTGGTCTGGCCCGGCCCAGCTTGGTCCCTGCCTTCATCTTTGCCTGTATAATCTGCCATCATTTGAGGGGAATAGGAGCTTTATTGTCCCCTTTCTTGTCTTTTGTTGGAGATTGCAGCAGCAGCAGCATTTCTAGGTCACCGGCTGTGACTGAACGCCCCGCTGCCCAAACGGATTCCTCGACGAGGGAATTCACCCCTCTCCCCATGCACCCCTCCCAATATTTCACCCAGTGCCATGTGGGAGAGCACAATCACAAATACGCTCCCAGCAGCAACAACAGCCAGACTGCGATCTGTCAGACTGTCCCAGCTTCTGTTTTCTGTCAGGGACGATCCATTGTGGATGCTGACTCAAGCTGCTCGTCAAAGGGCTCTTTCATGGTGATAATTGGGCGGACGGGCTCTCAGATCTGTTGCCTATTCTCATTTCTGCTCATAATTATCTCTAACCTTTCCTCGTGATCTTTATTAGGGGGGTTAAGCACACATTAATGTTCCCGCCTGAGGATGGGATGCTGCTGTCAGAGGCTGTTAAACCACTGAGGATGATGTTTCGTTGTTCCCATTTAGCAGCTAAATGTAGCGACTCCATCAGTGCTCTATTTCTAAACCTCCTTCATATCTACATTATTAAGTTTATTCAGCATTTGAGGCCAGACTTGCTCTCGTGGAGTTAAGAGAACTTGACTAGAAGAACAGACTGCAGAAATGCTCACTAAGGAGGTTTTGACACCTTTAACTTGGTTGAATCGTCTTGATTCAGCTGAAATAATAAAAAAAATCTCCACATTACCTTTTGGATCATTTTACATTAACAGTGCAGCATTTCGAATGCCAAACTTACAACTGATCTGAGCTGACCTTATGACATTATGTCACAGCCAGAACTGCAATGACTAGAAGAGAACACTTGGCAGTGTCCACAGTGAACCATAGAAGACACTAGCTAGCATGGTAACTTACTAATTCATAACACCTGTAGAACATCCTTTAACATCTGTAGAGAAATGATGCAGAAAATCAGAGAGCCGCTTTAAAAAGTCTAAAATCTCTTGCCTTAAAGCTATGGTCTACGATTTGGAAGCTAACGAATAGCCTCAGTCGACCGTCAGACCTTCAGCATTGGCCGTTTCGCCCCTGGTTGATCAGGTAATGGCTTTGTTTACTACAGTGGGAGATGTCTGCTGAATAACTCTGGTTAGTCTGTGCCTGTCCTGGCTAATGACTTGTAGCGGAGCGGGTTAGCCTGTTAGCCGCTAATCGTTAGCATTGTAAGCTGAGCTGGGAGGACAGGCCGAGAAAGATAAATCCTCCCCACAATCTCTGGCGGCGCCGCAGACCATTTGCCCGCGGGTCCAATTGAAATGGCTACTGCTGTGTGTTACAAGGGGGATGTCTGTCGTGTTTGATACTTTCAGTTGAGCTGAGCTGTTTTTGATTGAGTTTGCTGCTGATATATTATGCTAGTCGCTCGTAGCTCTGTCCGAGGGGGCTTGTTAAGAGGCGAGGCGACACGAGCTGGGGGCGAGATCTTGGAACACGGAGGGGAGAGGTGAGGGAAGGGGGCGCAGGCTGCGGTTTCAAATCGTAGACCACAGCTTTAATGTTCTAGACTAAATTCTGGATACCAAACCACTTTTTGAATTATTCAATGTTGTTGAGTTCTGTGAGCGATGCTAACCTGCTGCTATTTTCAGAGTTTGTTATGCCTGTGCACAGAAAGTGAGTCCTCAGCATGAAAACATTATGATCAAGTCGTACTTTGTCAGTAGATTGGTTGCAGTCATGCAAAAAAATCCAAAACAATATTAATAGTGCATTTTATTTATAGGAACCTTTCCCAGCACTCAAGGTCACCTTACATGGCAAAGTTGAAAACTAAATTAACAATAAGATAAGAACAGAATAAAAAAAATAAAGCAATCAAAGATAAAATAACTTGTATGAACTTAAAGTTGAACATTTTCAACTACGGGAAAAGGGTGAAAGAGGGAAAATTTGCATTTCTCAGGTAAAAAATTATGTTGTTTGTATTTCACAGTGAATTGTAAACTCTTTGAATCTTCCAAATTAATTCCAATGTATCTCTGTCACGGGGCAAACTGAAATTCACATATTGTATAAAAACAGCTTTACAGGAATCTTTGTATTATTAAATTACTAAAACAATTTACACCACAATTGTGAATAAGACATTTTTTCAGGAATGATTTCATGCTCCATCTGGTTTACACAAATCCACCAGGAGGCCAGATTTAGACGATGTTTAACAAAGATTAAAAAAAAAGTTCCAGTAGCCAAACTTACTGAAAGAAAAAAACACGACAGCCTTAGAAAGAAGTATCCAGGGTGTCCAGATTGCCCAAACACTGGAATTGAGGTTACTTTCCCCCCAAATCAACATAAAAAAACTTACACATCTGTTTGAGATGTAAGAGGAGTTGAAGCCGCAGAACTAAGACAAGAAGCAAAAAACCAAGTGGTGAAAAAAAGAGTTACAGAAAATTATGGATTACACATTCAAGGTCCCATGAGCTGATGTTTGACTGTTTACATCATGTCTGTTAGGCAAGGACTTAATCTAAGTTGAATAAAAAATAAGAAATTCTGATACTGTGGAGGCTCAGCTAGAGATCTTTTCCCTCCTTTTGGAAACAGGAACCACAGGAAGTAAAAAACAAATCAGTTTAAGGGACATTTTCTTCGGAGAGGCATAGAGCATTTCCCTGTGAAGTGACATTTCAGTAAAATTGATTTTGTAGGACATGGGACCATTAATGAAGCTGCAATAAAAATTCCCCTCACGTGTACATGACAGATAACGTCACTTCTGCTCTCAAGACTACTTATACGTGTAGGACTATGCCAAAGAAGTTCAACACAGCATGAAAGATGAGGAAGAATGAGCTGCAATAAAGAACTGAAATTACCATATTCACTCTGGGATTGTGCAACAGGAAGTTAGTAGTTTTACAATCTTTTTCTGCAACAAGTCCATACTCCTACAGCATTCCAACCTCTTAGGACAATAGAAATCACCTCAACAAATGGATTTTATTGTGAAATCTGCTCTCTGTATTGAATCACAGCCTCCCTGAGCAGGTGGGAGACTCAGCAGCAGCAGAGCATGTGAGGACGAGACCCTTCAGTACTGCTTCAGCTCTCAGTGTGAAGAAGAGGATTGGATGTGAGGAGTTTGTGGAGGGGGCTGCAGCAGGTGCCTGGAGGAATCTATAAAGTGAATCAGATCATCACGGCTCTGTGGCAGCCGCTGCAGTCTGCCTGTGTTAAGACTCATCACCCGGGGGATGGGGGGGCACTGCAGAGTCAAAGCTGGTTAGGAGCAGAGGCATTGTCAGGCTGCAGAGAGGGAAGGGGGTGAGCAGTTAAAATAGTCTTAGTTTGCTCTGAGTACAGCAGGGAAACTGATGGCTGACCTGTTAGTCTGTTAGCTATGCAATCTGCAAACCCCAACTACAATGAAGTTGGGACATTGAGTACAAAAAATCAGAATACAATGATTTGTAAATCTTTTTTTTTTTTTTCACTTGCAAATCTTAGCTTATTTTGCATTTGATGCCTGCAACACGTTCCAATTAAGCTGGGACAGGGGCATGTTTACCACTTATCTGTTACATCACTTTTCCTTTTAGCAACACTCAAAGAGTGTTTGGGAACTGAGGACACTGATACTGTACATATTATACTAATATAACAATTGAAACGTATTAGACTGAATGGATATATAAAAACAAATGTTATTGAAGGAGAAATGTATCTGCTTGTAAGGAAACAGAAAAACTTAAACACTAAACATGATTACAGTTCTGCTGTTCATCAACACCGGGTCTCAAAGAGCTGTCTCGAGCTGCCTCGAGCTGCTGTCGGATACGGAGCTAAAACACTGCAGCTTTCCTTTTCTGCTGTCATCATCGTTCAGGTAGAGAAGCTTCTTCATATTCACTTCTGCAAGCAACGGTGCTCCTCTAATTCTGTAATCAATGCTATTGATAGGCTTTTTAACATCCAACACTGAGGTTATGATAAGACTTGTCAGCTATCATATCATGAACACAGACTTCTGCTGTGTATGTTTGACACAAGTGCGGATGAGTGTGTCAGCAAGCTACCTGGATATTATCCTGATGAAATCAGGGTTGCATCTGTGACATGGGCTTAGTAACCAAAGATACTCCTCGCTGGTTCAGAGTCGTTACTGCAGTGAAACCGTTGCCCAGGTAAAACAGCTGTTACACATGATTAAACTGATAAATTGTTGAACCAAACATTCCTCTGTTATACAAGAAAGAACATTAACACACTTAAAAGTACGCATACTGGTATTGAGCTCAAATTGTTTTTAGTGACAAAGAAAACAAAAGAGAGTTTACCGTCCAGGACGAGAGGTTTAGTTTCCGTGGCAGCCTGGCTCCTGTCCACTGATCTGAGGGCAGCGATCCCGGCCCTCCCAGGACGTCCATCTCATCCCTGAAAACAGCCCTGAGACCATTTTGGAGAATGTCAGTGAGCAGCGTGTTGGGCAGCGGAGCCTCAATGTACCGTCGCCCCCTTTGTTTGTGAATGAATGGGGCTGTCTAATTACTGGAGCAGCGACTGGGGCCGCCAGCCTCATTTACAAAAGACTTCAACATGAACAGGTTTGGTGCCAAACAAATCAAAGCCAAACGGGTGATTACGGAAGAATGTGCTCCATGTACAAAGAGTCTTGTTTATTCTGTGATGAATACAATTAGACAAGAATTTTGAAGTAATTATCTAAGGGGCATGGGATCTAAAAAGATAAATTACATCCCATATTCCTAAATATGAACAGTTTCATCCTGACTGTTGTCATAGTGCAGAAAAGTTGGAATTGCACTTTGCTACTGTACCAGTTTGCCTGTTTAATATTATGATAAAACAGAGCATGAAGCTTTGAGTAAAGATGGAGATCGGCAGCACACGGCTCCATAGTCACCTACAGCAATTTAGCCCTTCACTTAAGCTTTCTGGAGATGGAGAAAAACAGAAGCAAAAAAGTATTTTTCCTTTCATCTAAACTCAAATTTTTATGTTATTTCAGCATGTTAGAGAATTATGTAGCTGCCAAAAATGTGGACCTTTTCATTATATGACTATGCTCTTATTTTTAAACACCTCCAAATTTAACATGCACTCTGTGAAGCCTCTGTGTGGCTTGTAGTTGCTTGGAGGGACAGCAGGATGCAACATCTTCATCTCTTTCTTTGTTGTAAAATTTTTGTGAAGTTAACTTAGCCGTTGTTTTAATGCAGCTGAAGTGTATTGATGTCAAAGCTTCATAAAGCACAAGAGATACAGAGAGACACAAAAATGTCTGCAGTAATCTTTAAAATTAAACCAACCATTTCTGCTGTGGACTGTGTTGGCTACTTTCTTGTGCATGTCAGAGTTACCATTGTTACCAGTCTGCCTGTCAAACTTTATATTTGACATTTGAGATAAAAATTATGATGTGAGAAAAACAGCGATTACTCATGAAAAAAAAAATCTGCTTCACTACTTTGAAGATTCAGCCTGGAATAAAGCATTGAGGTAAGTTACAGCAACAGGACACAAGTAGATCACTACATCAGATTTTAAGAATTGTTATTATTATTTTTGTTCAGGGCATTGGGTTTGTACACTCTATAAATGGACTTGAGCTTATTATTATAGCACTTTGCTAGACTTTTGTCAAATCAGAGCTGCTTTACACTGCAGGCCACATCTTCACTAGACCACCTCTCATGTTCACTCGCTGATGGTTGAGATTCTACCTCAGTTGTCCATCAGTATCTTCAAACACTTTCAGACCCTTTCATTCCAATTCACACAACACTGACATACTGGAGCAAATTGGGGATAAGTGTCTTGCCCAAGGACACATCACCATGTGACAGTCAGAGTTGGGCTAAAACATAACTTTCCAATTACAGACTAAACTCCACCAATGCAGCCTAGCGCCCTTGCTTATTAGAGACTATTGATTTATTATCTCTGGTGGTACAGACACGTTGTCAGGAATGATGAATGGCAAAGTGCCGACCAAGCTTGTGCTCCCAAACCTGATCTGACCTTTAGTAAAAACCAACTGGTTTTATTTTGTATTATTGAAAAAAATACACACCAGTTGGTATTATTAAAGGTAAGACAGTTTGTAATGATTGTGCATTCCTGGAATGAGCAACTTGGCTAAACATGTGACTAGCATCTAGACACATTGCCAAAATCCCCTGCAATACTCTTCGGCTTGTTTTCAATCTTGCTTTGAGCTTCAAGTACAGCCAGTGGTTTTCCAGTCAGAGGTGTGGGACTGGTACCTGATTGACACCAGATTGACAGCACTTGAGTGCATGGGTCCTGCAACTTTGTTGAGATTGTGTCCAAGCATCAACATGCCACTTTTGTCTCTTCAGTTTAAAGCCAACAACTGGAAGCTGGTGTTCTGGTACGAAGAGTGTCAGCATTATTTGGCAGCAGCCTGGTACCATTTCCAAACTGAGGACCAAGTTCTGTTAAGGTGCATTCACACCCAACATGACTTAGGCAACCCCATCGACCACTCTCCATGCACAGTCAATGTACAGCCACAATCAGCCCTGACCACGTATGACCAGATCTCACGCGAAAACTGTTTTTATTCCAGTTCACAGGGTGACAATCCATGTTTGTGTCGGAAACATTAGTCAGTGAGTGCTTTAGTTCCACCCAGACGGACCGCAGAAAACTCACAGATGCCGCTGCAGTGTTTTGTGGTTGGTAGGGGAGTGAAAAGGACACAGTTGGAATAATATCAATCAATCAATCAATCTTTATTTGTATAGCGCCAATTCATAACAAGTGTTATCTCAAGATAATATCAGCTTATACATCCTATTATCTGATATACTGTATGAATCGGGGGGTGAACCCTGAGTGGGCGTAACATTACTGAGCAACGGTGACAGCGACAAAATGTGCTATTTGTACAGGGGACGGGACTTGGGTTTGCGACACGGCCCTGGCCACCAATTAGCGTTTAATGTGAATGCACCTTTGGACTGTTGAAGCCATAGACCGCGGAACGTGTTTGGACATGGGGGGGCCACAATCGCAAGGGGGGGTCACCGAAATTTTCGGTCAGACATGATGCGTAGCCGAGGCTATAGACTACACTATACACGGACACACACGTAATGCCATCATCTACCAGGCTATTGTTAGCTGTTGTTGGCACGCTGTGTCTGCGTTGTTGTATGAAGAATGTGATTATCACTATGGCAGCATTTTTGTAAATATAAATCTAACAATACTATGTATGTATACATCTGATCTAGAGCGACACACCCCAGTCAGAAGTGCAAATAAATGGATTATTACAGGAGCTAAATAACTGTTCACACTGGGGGCATCCATCTTCGATTGACACCTCGGGGTGGCGAGGTTTCACCGAGTTCCCAGTAGGAAATTCAGACTTCGGGGGACGTTCCAGTTTTAGTTTCCCACTCGGAGCTCAAAATTCCTACTTCTGACTACAACTTGAACGCACCGGAGACGTGAAGCCAAATGTGTTTGTTTGTTGTGGTGAATGGCTGCAGCATGGATCTTTGTCGGAACTCTGCATTGCTTTACAAGTTCTTTTTCAACAACTTACAGGATGCAAAGCCACGAGGTATTGTATCTCTTTCTAGTTATGTAGCGGTAGTTTTTGATGTGTGAAGACAAGCAATGCGGGGAAAAGTTATTATCGTAGTTGTAGACGGCTATATATGGCTACTTACAGCCCGGCGCTCTCAGATGTGTAAATAATAAAATAATATAAATTTGCTCTAGTTTTAATTGTCTTGTTCCTGAAGTTGAGTATCCAGGCCAGTCCAGCCCTGTACGACCCGACCAGGAGGCTAAAGAATAGCATTTATAGATAACCTATTTAGATGCTATAAAACTCATCAATAAGTGCGTATTTCGACCCAAAAAGTTACCCGGGCCACGGCCCACCTGGCCCCCCCCGCTTCCGCGGTCTATGGTTGAAGCCAAAGTAGGACCACGACACTGCGTTTGCAAGTCTTATTAAATACCCAGTTTGGCATTACAGACCATCCTCCTTAAAAGCAGCTCACTCCAGGACCATTATTCAGTATGTATCTGTATGGCTTCACACCTGTTGACATTGAGTTTAAATCCTCCAGCTGTTTTTTTTTCCTCAACAGGAAGTCATATTCAGGAGTCAGACTGTTCTGGATCAGACCAGAAACCTTCAGTGACCCCTTCTTTCTCTATAAATGATCCTGTAAGTGTCATCTGTTGGTACTGTAGCACCGTTCACTGCAGCAGCCAGCTGAGAGGAAGACTCCCTCGGTCGTCTTGACAACGGGAGACGAGGACAATGGCGTGCAGTGTCCTCCCCTGCTGGGCGGCGTCCATGATGACAAGAAAAAAAAGCAGCTGAGGTTTGTACTCAGTGACACAGCAGATTATCTGGTATCAACGGGGAGCAGTAACTCATGATGCATTTCGTCCTGAGAAAATGTGAAAATTGGCAAAACAAAGATGATGGTGCGGAGCCTCAGGCAGACCTCTGCTGATGTTTGAGGGGGAGCTGTTTGTTGAACCTGCTGTAAGCCAGAGAGCCTGAGGACATGATGGGTTTAGTCTGAACAGTACAAACAAAAGAGACTCTGTCATCCGGGCAGACCGTGATTATGAGTTTAATTCTGCTTTGTGTTATGAATAAACTTTGCTCCATCTAAACATCTCCTTTCATTGTCTTTTCTTCATGCTTTAAGTCTTTTACTTCAAACACGGAAAATACACATTTATTTAATGCTCTAATAAAGACTTTCTGATATTTTATAAACTAAGGATCTTTTACTTTTTTTTCAAATGTGCTTTTTTATTTCTGACAAAATTCTTCACAAACTGTCGATTTGTGAATTATTAATTCGGTATCAGGTTTCATTGCTAGTCATTTTGAGCCACTTTCTGAAGGAAATGAAATATTCTGCAACTAGAGAGAGCAAATGGAGGGAAAAATGATGCAACAGGTGAACATGTGGACCTCACAGCAAGAAGGCTGCTGGATCGACTCCCCATGTCAGCATGGGCCTTCCTGTTTGTTTGCTATGGGCACTTCAGTTTCCTCTCGCTATCAAAAACCACATTTGTTTGGTTAACCAGTGACTCTAAATTGTTGTGTGGGTGTGTGGTTGGCTCTCTCCGTCTGTAGCTGCAACCCAGATCTCTTCTGATGCAAGGAAATGAGGCAGAGAGGGAGCACAGAGGAGACAACTCTTTCAGAGACATGTGATGGCATGTTGGCATGATAGCATCACACAGATGCTCCACGATGGGTATCTTCTGTTCCATCACATTCCAAAGGTGCTCCACTGGATTGCTATCTGGCGACTGGAAGGCCACTGACATGTTAAAGAATCTAGTTTGGGGTTATTTAAAAATTGGAGTGCTATCCACCATAGATGGCACACTGTGGTCATAAAGGGTCATGGTCAGCAGTAACACTCAGGAGGGCTGTGGGGATTCACTGATGCTCACTCGGTACTAACAGGAGTAAAGTGTGCAGAGAAAATATCCCCCACACCACCACCAGCATCAGCCTTAGCCTTGCAGAGCAGATGGACCTGCCTGATTCTTTAATCCTGCATGTCCGTCTTGCCAGCCTCCATTGTCCAACAACTTCACTCGGCTAAATGCTTAACGGTCCAATCAGGGAAGAGAGGTGGGAGCTTCGGACGTGACGACAACAGGAAGTGACTGCATGTTTGAAAACAATGGTGGCTTCTGAAGCAGTTTCAATAACTGTTTTTTGGATCAGAAATGAACTCAATTAATTCTTTAAAAGAGGTGGAAAGAACGTCACTTGAAGCTTGTCATACATTAAATCATGTGTTGCTCTTCTCCTGACCGGGGATCACTGCTAGGAAACTGGGAGAGAATGCGAAAATCCTCCACGGGTGTGACGGTTAGCCTGTGGTCGTCATGGTTACTCAGTGATACTTGGCGATAATATGCTCGCTTCAGAAGTTTACTTCTTGGTAGGAATTGTCTTTGACAAGGTTCATGTCACATACAAGTGTTGAATGATACATCTGTGTGGTATAATTTAATGTAAGATGATAGTCCGTAGGTAGTTTAAGCTAACGACTGGTAACTGTTGTTTGCCATTAGTTGTTAGCTGCTACAACGTATGCTACATCATACGTAGCAGCACTGCTTGATATGGATTGGTTTGTGATGAGTGTGATGAGCCGAATGATCATCCAATCACAAGCTGCTGTCGTTTTTGAAGGTTCTGCCCATGAAAAAATACAAACAGCTCCTCCCCAGATGGATTAGTGAAATATTTCCAATATGGGACCGTCCATCCGGCGTGTCAGGTTACATCAGCCTGTGCTGTTGAGACAAGGCAGGGTGGATCCATGCTCTCATGACGTTCACACCAAATTGTCCCCCCACCATCTGAATGTGGAGGGGAAATCCTGATTTATCAGAGCAGGCAGCATTTTTTAGTCTTCTCATGTCCAGTTTGGTGAGCCATACTCCTGGTGGTGTCTCCTGCTGCTGGAGCCCATCTTCACAAAGATTCTATGACTTCTCCTTAATTTGTTGTGATGAGTGGTTTCCTGAGCTCCTGTTGCCTTTCCATCATCTTGAACTCCTCTGACCTCAGAGATCTACCTCTCTCTGGATGTAGGAGCTTCTGTCCAGAGCGTTCAACTTGACCTTGAAATGGTATGTTTAAATATTCGGCACAAAAGAAGGACTCCAAGCTTCAAATAAAAATCTACTCTAAGATACGTTTTAATTAATGTTCTTTTGTGGCTGAAAAAAAAAAATCAATATCACATTACAAACTGAGCACAGACAGCAACACACACTCATGCAACCTGAACTGATTTAAATGTTGTTTTGAATGTTGACTGTATGTCTGTCACTCATTCACATAAAGTAAAAAAGACAGAGACGTCCAAAAAGAACAAGAGCACAGTCGCTGACAGCAGCCATGGCTCAGGAGTACTTGTTCCCTCCCACAACCCAAATACAAACATTAAGTTGAAGTTTTTCTTAAAGTATAATGTGAGATTTCTGACAATGGGTCGTATGAGGTACATACAGTAGCATTAGCATGAACGTTAGAGAGAGCCAGCAGTTGCTAAACAGCCAGTGGTGATATATTGCTGCAGATGGGGCCACCAGCACTCCCTGTAATTTAAGAGTTTAAGGTGCCAATAAGCCACAAAAACAGCACTGGGTGATTGCAGGCTGTATCAAACACATTTTCAACACCTTTCTTCTTCACTACCAAAGTACTTTGTTGCGGCACTAATTTGGTACATGGCACAGCCTTTGTGTTCTTCCTCCAGCGGCACACTGACCAGCTGCAGCCTGAAGGCTTTACAAAAGGATACAACCATAAATGGGAACAAGATAAATGGGATATGATGGCTGATTACTTTGGAGAAACTTGAGTAAATAGGTCTAAATGAAAAATGAGGAAGCTGCTGTTGGAACTGGATGACCTGAGAAACCCACGCTACCTGTTGATACAAGTGCTTAAGTTGTGAGCTTAGGTCTTCAAACTTGATGAAATAAATGTGACTGTGTAAAGAACACTTCAGGATGTTTCAGGATTGGAGGATACTAACCTTTACTTAGGATGCACTGATATTACAGTACTTGGCAAAATGAAACCGAGACGGTGTGTTGACCAGAACTCTGCTGCTGCAGGGACATGTAGGCTGAACCATGATCAGAGGTAGTATCAAAACAAAGCAGCTTTGCCGCAGAAAAGTTTGCAGTATGATTTGTTATCCTGACACACCAGATGAACCATTCCATATGTTTCACTAGCTCATCCTGGAAAGGTCACATAGAAAGTGTTTGGTGAGGGCAGAACCTTTGAAAAGCAAATCTAGCAGGTGATTGGATGATCACTCTGTCAATTACATTAATTAAATGCCATTAAGATAAAGTAGGAGGCAGGCAATAATGCTACTTTTACCACGACATGTCTGAAGTTGAGCACAAGATGAGGCTGTGATGTCATTGTTTTTAAGCTATCCGAACTTGTTGTCCACGCGGAAATGCTTGGCTGGTATTTCCAGATTTCTTCACTCTGGGACCGTGAAAATGTGCATTTTTGAGAACCTGAAAAGCCGTATCTATGTACACGAAACAACCATGCAAGCACAGACTTGTGCGGATATGCCTGAATTTGTTTATGTATTGACGGCCCCTTAAACACCAAGTTCACACCAAGTCTAAGGTCACCCTTCTGTGTGACTTAAGTCCGACATCCCATGTTTACGTCCCATTCTGATATGATTGAAAGAATGATCATCCAATCACTTTCTGTACATGCTTTTGAAAGGCTCTGCCCTCCCAATCACTTTCTATGGGCTGTTGTCCAGATGGATTGGTGAAACACTGAATATTATCCACTATGCTGGTGATCTAGTGTTTTCGGTTAGAGGCAGATAACAGAGAATGTAAAGCAAGAAATGAAACACAGGTGAAATTTGATCCCTGACCACTGATGTTGAGAATGATAGCCTTGATCAACTGGCAGTGCAATCATAACCCCATGGCTCTTTTGATAATACTTCCTCTTGAGGTAAAGTGTACATGTATTTTTATAGTGTTTCTATCATGTTGAGAACTTTTTACCAGAGTCCATGTCTGCTCACAGCTTTAGTTAAAGACAGTGAAAATAAGCAAAATAAAAGAAGTGCATTTTCAGTAAGAATACTGGTGAGTTAATATAAAAGAACTAACAAATAAAATCTAATACTGACCGGATTCTTCCTTTACATATAAATTCTGTAAACAGTAAATGGACAAACAGTCCCGCCTTCATCCTGTCTGTAGGTAAACATCAATACTTTATCAGTTTGGGGTTTAAAAGTTCAGGAATTTACAGCCTGATATGTCAACGCGTCCTCCTATCACCCTGTCCTCAGCTCTCAGCAGTGCGTCCCCACCGTTGTGTACCCAGCAGACGTGGACGCCTCCCTGCGAATGGTACTAAACGGCGACAGCTCCAGCTCCGTTGTGGTGCACTCATTATCGACATCACTGGTTGCAGTTGCAGGGGAGCGAGGTGGTCCACATTCATCGCAGCAGCAGCAGCAACAGTCCAGGAAGGCTCTGGTGAACGGCTGACACAGACAGAACAGCAGCACCGGCGTCACTGCTGACTTACAGAAGAGCAGCAGCTGGCTGACCAGGTGCAGGATGTCCAGGCTTCTCCTGGGAACGCCGGCCGCCATGTACGCACTTATGATGTTGCAGATGTTCTCAGGGATGGTGCAGAAGCCGTAGAGGATGGCTAATGCTACCACGGCACAGTTCATCTGACTTTCCAGCTGGATCTGCTTCTTGCTGCCTCGTACGCAGGCCCGCTCTGCCTGGCGGATTTTGCGAGCCGTGACCAGAGAGCTGAGGATGGTGAAAAGCGTCGGCAGGCAGAAATAACAGCCGAAGTACCACCAGAGTCGAGCACCATCATAAGTGAGTCCCAGGACATACAACGTGTCAGGGAGGTCGGTGGAGATCCGCACGACGCAGCGCTCACACGTCACATCGGGTGGGTCGCCCTCCTCGGTGACCAACTGTCGGATCAGCAGCTCGGGCAGCGCAAGAAGCAGAGCGCCGACCCAGATGACGGCGAGTTTGGCGGTGGTGGATGCCCAGTTCTCGATCATCTCATAGTACATCTGCACATTTGTGGCAGCTCTGAAGCGGTCGATGCACAGAGCACAGAGGGTGAAGGTCGTGACACCGAGGGAAGTCACCTGAGAGGGGAAAAGAAGATATAAGTCAGGCTGAGCTTTTCACTGTTTACCGGGGGCTGTTAACCTTCAATAATTCCTGAAATCTGTTCTAGGGATAAAGCGGTTACTTGTAAAATGGTAAACCGCTGTAAAATTTCCCACGGTTAGTATTACTGTGTCCTGTTTAAAGTAAGTTTCCTAACACATTTATTGACAAAAAAGCCAAAAAAACTTTTAAAATTGTAATATTAAAGGGATTCAAAGATCTCAAATGTGTGTAAAAGTACTTTTTGAACATTTTGAGCACACAATACCGTGATAATACTGATAACCGTGATAATTTTGGTCACAATAACCGTAATATGAAATTTTCATAACGTTACATCTCTAATCTGTTCACTTGGTTTATTCTTGAACTTCTTAAAACTGAAATGTGTCTAAAATACACACCACCCAGTGCTGGTTTTTCAGTGATATGCAGTGAAATGTGAGGCGGTTCTTATAAAAGTCTGTCCATCCGAGTGGTTCAAAAGTGTTGGATCACTGCCTCTGGTTGCTGACTGGGGATTTTCCTCAAGCAGAGTAGTTAATGTGGCTTGAGTACTTGTAGAAAAGAGTAATTTCAGTCTCATTTCTTTTGATAAGGTGTCCCAAGATAACCTTTTACCTCTGCCAAGTCTGTGCTGCACCTTTGTTGTTAGACCGTCTTGATTAAGATTCTTACTTATGTGTTGATACATGTTGTGATTCAACACTTCACCAAAGAGCTGATTGACAGTGAGATTTATATTCAGGTACTAACATGCCCTCTGCTTATTTGTGCACAAGAAACTGTAGTTGAAGAAAAAACAAGAAGCAGCAGTTGACTACAAAGCATTTGTTGCAAAGAAGCAAAAAGGGATGCCACCAAAGGACTTTAAATATACTCCTGCTGATTGAGCAGAGGATGGGGATCTTTTTAATCACCTACTAAATGTGTTTGGTTGTCTTCTTCAGCCTGTCTATGGCATCACTGAACACAAAATAATACCTGAGACGAACTCAGAGGTTGGCAGTCAGCCGTCCTGTGTAGCTGACAAACACTAGACTTGTAGTTGGTCCAAATTAATGTGCTGTTAGATTTTGAGGGTATGAGCATAGCCTCCTGCATCAGTTTGGGCTTTGGCGTTGACTGCAACATAGGTTTGCTGCAGAAGTATGCAAGGTATGGCTGTGCTTATGAGTATAAAACTACAGTATGTGATTCACAGTCAAACTCAGTTAAGAAGTTTTGGGAGCTTTGGGAGCACATACCAGGTTGGCACTTCACCATTAATAATTCCTGACAACTTGTCTGCACCACCAGTAAATTAACCCTACTTCATTCATAGTTTTTTTATGTATAAGTTGAAGTCTCCAAGGGAAGTCAGATTGCAACTCCCAAGCTACCAAACCAACTTCTAAGAAGATACATAGACAGATCGATATATAAGTACTTTATTTTTTCCCTTTGGCAAATTCGGGTATTCAGAAGCAGTAGTAGTAGTAAAAAACAGTCCAGATCATGATCCACTGCCTTTGTGCCGGGTGTTGTTCACTCTGATTTCTGTGGGAACAAAGGATCTCCTGAATCTCTCAGTTCTGCAGCAGAGTG
The DNA here is from genome assembly GCA_036419115.1 of Scarus forsteni. Lineage (NCBI taxonomy): Eukaryota > Metazoa > Chordata > Actinopteri > Labriformes > Labridae > Scarus > Scarus forsteni. The sequence goes on along the minus strand of JAZDUH010000327.1, from coordinate 36,199,548 downwards.
AGATGATCTTCCCACTGCTGCTGCTTCCCTGTCCCTCCAGGATGTTGTGGAGGGGATAGTGACTGTTCCCCAGGATGGCCTGCATTGTGCAATCACAGTTCCCAGATAGTCCAAACTCCTGCCAAGCACAGAGCCAACTTTCTTTACCAGCCTGCCCAGTCTCCTGGTGTTCCTCAATCATGTTGCCACCCAAATGGACAGCAGCATCAAACAGGACACTAGCAGCCACTGACTGATGAAACATATACAACCTTTTACTGCAGACATCCAAAGACCTGAGCTAGCTTTGCACCTTCAGGTAAAGGGTGTTTGCATTCATAAACCAGTCCAGTTTGTTATCAAGTTGCACATATAGGAACTTCCAAGTTTGCACCCCTTCAGTGACCTCCCCTCTGTTTATGACTGGCTAAAGTTGGAGCTTAGACCTCGTAAAGTCAATGACTGGTTTTAATTGGGGCCACCCTCTAGTTCCCAGCTTACAGACACAGCTACACTGCCACCAGTCACACTGAGGGTTTTACATTAAAGGCTGATTTTCATGCACAACCGGTGCTAGCTTACAATAAATGACGTCTTTAGTTCACTCCTAGCTACTGATCAAAGTGTTTTAACAAGGTGATGGAAAATGATTTGCTCAAAAGTTGAGCATTAACTTGAAACTGAACGAACATCTCAGCTAAAAAATACATGAACTGAGGTGTTTGGGGAACAATGCATGTGTATTTAAATGGTTCGAAAGATTTTGTGAAGGCAGAGATGATGTGCAAGATGATAAAGTCCCAGATGCACATGCACATCAAAAACTTTGAAAACATTCAACTAATTGAACAAGTGTTTTTTTTTTAAGTGACTGATCGATAAAGAGACGGTTCGGCAAATTTTTTTAAAAATTTGAACATTACAAAAGTGGGTGCCAAAGTTGACCCAAAACCTCTGACTCATGATCAAAAGTCGAATGTCAAGCAAATTTGCCGAGACATTGTGGAACAAACTGAAGGTAGCCCAATTTTTTTAGAAGGAGTGATTGCATGGGATGAAACATGGATCTTCAATAAAGACAGAACATCAGTGTCACTAAGGATGAAGAAAGCACAACAAAGCAAGTCAAAACTCAAGGCCATGTTGGTGTTTTCTTTGACAGTCAGGGGATTAGTTTGGAGAGGTGGGCTCCAGAGGGGTCAATGAATCAACACTTTAACAAACAGGTTCCAGAAAACTGAGAGAAGGTTTGAAAAAAAAGACCACAACTGTGGAGAAATGGTTTCATTCGTTATCAAGACAATGTGCCAGCAGAGACTACTCTCTTGGTAGGATGGTTTCTGGACAAAATCCCAGAGCTGATCACTACCTGATCGAGCACTGCGTGACTTTTTAAATTTTCCCTTAGATCAAATCTGAGCTCAGAGGAACATGTTTTTAGTCACAAGTTAAGAAATGAACCACAGAGGCTCTGAGACAACTGTCTGAAGATGACCTGCTGCAATGCTCTGATCGGCGAATAAATAATGCAGTGGTGCACTGATGCAGGAGGACGATGACACTGGGAAATATTAATGTTAAGTGAAATTTCAGAGCATTAGTCTTGTGTTTTTATACCACCATACCTCAAAGATCAGTGTCAAGAGGGAAGTCCCATCAAGTGGAGAAAGCTGTCTATTTACAAGTCTCCTATGTCCTTGCTACAAATAGAGTTAGACCAGTTCTAGCTCCAGAAAATACAAAGGGTCTAATAAACACATTACACTGCACTTATCTCAGGTGCAATCATAGTTATTTTGTTCCTCATAGTTTGATCTTGTTTTTTGTCCAAATTATGCAGATCATGCATAGAGCAGGGCTTTTGCAGGCAGCGACTAGAGAAGTTCATAAGTGAACCATGGACTATGTTGCCTTTCTCACAGTATTCTATCAGGAAGATAGAGTCCAAATGAGTTCAAGCTCCTGCCAATCACAGAGCCAGCCTTCTTCACCAGCCTCCTGGTGTTTTTATCAGGCATGCTGCCCCCCCAGCAGGCAGCAGCATCAAACAGAACACTGACAAGGACTGAGTGATAGAACAGATGCAGGATTTTACTTCAGACTTTGAAAGACATGAGCCTCCAGAGGAACAAGAGCCGGCTCATTTAAATACTCAAAGGGGGGTATAAACTCGAAAAAAGTGTGAAAAGACCACTTCAAAGTATGGCAAGGCAAAGCACTTGTCCTGGCTCTGCAGGTTGTGATAGTATGCAGAAACTCACTCAGCACCATCCCAAGAAAGCAGAGGGGAATAAATCTAAATGTTTTGCTGTAAGACTTCTTCTATCCTCATCCTGGCCTCAGAGTGAACTCCTCTGTGACGCATGAATGAAGCAGATCATTAAGAGTGTTTCTAACATCAGGTGTTCACACACACTCTTTTCTTCCTTGTGCTCTGTCATTCTGTCACACACCAGGTCTGTTGTTCTGTAGCTGAAAACACTTCACACTGTATGAAGCACAACAGACAGGCAGACCAGTGTGTGTGCGTGCATGCTCGGAGAACAAAGCGTTATGCTGATGCAGTAAGGCCGTCATGAACAACAACTTCTGATGTCATTGTCTTGTTTTGTTGGCTTCTCTTGCAAAACTTTTTCTTCTTGACCTTTTGGATGAACTGTCAGAGGCTTTTGCTGTTTTTAACTTAAATTTCAGCAGCAAAATGTGCACAGAGTCTCCCTGAATCATAACAACCATGGGCAATCTCACCCAAATTCTACTGTTAGGTGAGATCTTGGTGTTTGAACACTATGATATCCTGGCTCAGAATCTGCCATTTGCTTCTGCTTCATTAAAAAGACAAACAACTGACCTCAGCGTTTCACTTTTGTCTGTTATTAATGTTGAATAGGGGAGTGAACCCTCCTTTCCCAAATGATTCGATCCAAATCTCACATCACAGTGTGTAGTTAGATCCACTGATTGATCAAACATAGAGTGGTGCAGTCCAAAGGGATTTCACCTAATTCATATTACACATGAATTCTTAATATCTGTTTTTGTTCTTGGGAAAAGGGAGATACAGAAGAGTATTAAAATTTTATTTTAAAGAGACTTAATATCATGTCCATAGTACAAACAAATGTTCTGACATTTTTACATATACATTTATCTTCCCACAGCTGCCTCAGAGTCTCAGTTTGACAGTGAGTTTGGGGGCCAAATATGAAAACTGGGTTTTATCAGAGCAGATTGTTTGCCCCTCTGTACACTCATCCAATCCAGACAACCATTCACGTTCATATCTAAGGACAATAAGGAATCACCAATCAACTTAAAGAGCATGTTTGTAGTCTGTAGGAGGGAGCCAAAGTACCTGGAGTGAACCCACACATGCACAGGAAGCATGCAAAGTCCACACAGAACGGCTCTGACTGACATGGATATCAAACCAGCAACATTCCTGCTGCCTTACCTCCTGTGCCACTCTGACCAAATAACCATTTCAGCATAATTAATCTTCTCACCACTGATTTAGACCTCTGCTTGTCCTGACATTCATCAAATAATCGGATGGTTTCTTTAAGCTCTTGTTTCAGTTTTACATCTAAAATACAAAAAACAGACGTGGAGTAAAGACGGAGCTTACAAAGACTGATTCAACTGCAGTACATTTTTATAATTGTATAAAAAGATTAAGGAGAATCCAGCCATGAAATATTAAACACATGCACGAGGGGAGCTCAAAGAAAGAAAAGATGACTGCAGCTGTAATCTCTGATGTCATGTAGGTCAGACAAACAAAGAGAGCTGCAGCTGCTAAGAAGATTAAGTCTGACCTCTTATACGGTCTTCACATTAAATGTTTTTTGTCCGTCACAGGGAGAGGCAAACATGTTGACCTGATGCTGAGGTTCACACCAACAGTCAACACTGTTAGCTCTGTGAAGCTTTCGCTCTATGAGTCAGCTCTGCTTGTCCAAAATGGTTGTACTTTTAAAATGAATTCAGTCTTGATTCTGTCAATAATGTCTGCACACTTACTTGTAGACTTTTCACTTTTTCATAAGGAGGAGGGGGGAAGACAAGTGTAATGTGAGGTCCATCAAGCAGGTATTTCAGTCCATGGTGTCACAGATTCAGATGCAGTAAAATCCAAAAACCAGTTGTACAACGAACAACAAACTTACACAGACATACAGATATTGAACTCTACCTATGAAAGCATTCCCATAACCCTTTAACTCTCTGCTTTACTGTTTGGCAGAAATCAATAAATTCAAGAATATTGAATGTTTTAAAAACATAACATGTCTTTGTTTGTTTCTGTCTATGTTTAAGGATACAGAAAAAAAACAAAAACAAACCAAAAGAACAGATATTTTCTTTGTGTGAGATTTAAAGCTTTAAAAAGCTAAAGGCTAATAACTTTAAATACTTAAAGGATAAGTTCGGTTTCTACAGCTTTCACATTGTTTATAGAATGAAATAGAACAATATACTCACCCAGAAGGCTTTCCTGATCCAAACAGTGCTTCGGAGATATTTAGATCCAAAATCGAGCAGCGGACATCCGTATAATGGTAGCACATAGGGCATACAGCGCCGCTCCTAAAACTGCATTAATCGTCCAAAAACTCATTAGTTTCACCAATATTTCATCATGGTCCGCTCAGGCTACTCCTCCAAGACAGTACGGTGTCGCTCCACCCATGTTTTTGTGACTGTGCTGACCTCTGAACTGAAGACTTTCTTTTGACGGCTGCTGCGCATGCGTGGTACAGCTCATTGTTTCAGGGGTGACCGCCGGCTACTCAACGACTTTCTTCTTCCAGTTTTGTGCAAAATGGACGAATATCTATCAGATGAAGATGTTCAGAAACATTTCAAAGGAGAACTTTGAATATGATGGGTGTCCTTACAGTTTTGAGCCAGAGTTTACAGATGAGGAGCTCATCGAAAGGAGGACGCGGAGGCAGAGAGAAGAACAGCTGGCCAGAGAGCTGTCTTCAGTTCAGAGGTCAGCACAGTCACAAAAACATGTCTGGAGCGACCCCGGACTGTAATGGAGGAGTAGCCTGAGCGGACCATGATGTAATATTGGTGAAACTAATGAGTTTTTGGACGATTAATGCAGTTTTAGGAGCGGCGCTGTATGCCCTATGTGCTACCATGATACGGATGTCCGCCGCTCGATTTTGGATCTAAATATCTCCCGAAGCACTGTTTGGATCAGGAAAGCCTTCTGGGTGAGTATATTGTTCTACTTCATTCTATAAACAATGTGAAAGCTGTAGAAACTGAACTTATCCTTTAAACATTTACTAATTTGAGTATTTATATATTTATTATATAAACTGTTATTCATCAGAAACATTTTTCTGTGATTGTCAAACTTAATTTGATCTATTTTAAGTCAATTTAAATGGCAACTTTATTTAGAAACATTTTCTAATTGATTTATTTGTGTTCATTTTTGATGTCATCACATAATCACCTGTTTGCTTTTTAAACTTTTCAATCCCACACCAAGAAACTATCTGATTTTTGGGTTGTTTGTTGTTTTCTCTGTTCCCTGAAGTGTTAAGGGAAGCAAACAATGATTTGATTTGTTGTGTTTTTTAACACATTAAATATAAATGAATTTATTGATTCCTTCTGGCAAACAGTCGATCTGGTAGTTAAAAGGTTAATGTAGCATGAGAGTCTTACCCTTGTTTAGGCTGCATGATATTCTATTTTAACAATATGGTCTAAATAACTTAACCAGAATCTCTTATATGATAAAAGAAGGTTAATCCAAAGCTGCAAATTACTCTCTTGAAGACTGAAACCTGAAATTAACATCTTTCTTTGGTTAATTTGGAGTGTAATCAAGTTTGCCATTTAAAAGAGGGAGATGTGGAATTCTAGGGATGGTAATATCAAGTAACTATGACTACAAACTCCCACCTTTATTGCGCTAGTAACAAATCCATTAAAAAAAATCCTGAGATCACCACCAAAATGTACTCACTTCTCCCTTGTGCCATGACCAACATTCCCTGAAAATGTCATCAAAATCTGAAAATAAGTTTTCACACCATCTCCCCAACAAAAAAACAAACTGAAAAAAGGCAGGCAACAACTTAACCTCCCTGGCTGCGGTACTGAGTGTCTATGCAAACTGAAATATCCAAACCTTCAACATAAAACAGCAACACAGGAAGGCGTGAGCTCTCTGCTGACAGAAATGTGAGGCTGAGTGGATGCAATCGCCCCAGTTTGAGACAACACTCCTCCAAATCAAGCACATCACCCTCCATCTCTGCATATTTAATGTGCTTCAGCGAGGGCGGAGGACCCTTTGGACACTCAGAGCTTCCACTCTAATAAGCGGCCTTAGTGTCACATTGAACTAAAATCTCATGTTCCAAACTCTCTCCTGGATTAACAGTGTAAAATTCCTCATCAATCATCCTTCAGCTTTTCTCTGATTATATGCTGGAGAAATAAAAATGGAACCAGAGGGGAAAACAGGCTTCTAACCTGAATGCATGGTGGGTAGTTTTCTCATATTAAGGATAAAATATTGCAGTTTGAAATCTGAAGCTGCTCTGAATGTGTAAACTCACTGGTCTGGACTACTGAATAATAAAATCTGATACAATCTTTGGGATATGTTCATAATGTTTTTACATCCTGACTTCTGCTTGTTGTCACATCGACAGTGAGTCTAATGTAGGGGGTCGGGGTTCTTCAGACAGCAGCGGGGGTTTAAACAAGCTTTAGTGACGCCTAATGTGAGGGTCTCTAATCTGATGAGGGTTACATCAGGCAGCAGAGAGCGGGACGACACCTGCTGACCAATCAGAGTGAAGATCGGGATTAACAGAGACTGAGATTAAAAAAAGGTCGACCCCCCTCTGAGGAAGCACAACAAGCTCCGAGAACAGACCTGGAAATATTTCATCAGGGTTTCTGTCACATTCTTTGAGTCTTTGCTCAAGTTTTGTTACTTTCTTTTAACAATGATCAACCGTCAGGTGAGCCAAACACCACAGTTTGTGTCCAGCTCCAGGGTCTGGGGTGTGTTCCTTTCCAAAGCAGCATCAGAGCAGCTTTGGACAAGAAGGATTTTCTCTGCTTAATTTGAAGAACTTGACTTTAACCTCGACCTCACCCAGCATCTTTAGGGACACCGGCTGTGCGCCTGGATCCCCCATCAGTGTTTGCACCCATGCGCACTCTCTTATCTTAATGAGAGCAAAACAAGAAATTATTTAAATATCAAGAGCAATTTAGGAATAACTAGGTTACGTTTTTTGAGTTTTGTCGGCAGCTGGAGTAAGAAAATAACTGTCTAGTTTGTTTTGAAATGTCATGAGGAACTTGTTTGGGATTTAGAACAACACTAGAAATTCCCCAAAAAACTGGTTTTGAAGATCTTAGCAGCAGGAAATTGTCAAAAGACAAAGAGAAGGCAACTCAAGTGAATCAGAAAAAAGTATTTGGCATAAATTCTTTTTCAGAAGTCATTATTAAAAAAAAAAAAAATCGGTGCACCCGTTCCACTAATGACAGTGTAGACTGATGACTTTCTTTTTACTCCTGAGACTTTTGTGTTTGGTCTAAAACCTTTTAGCTCGTTCAACCAGAGAAGAGTCAGACTAAGGTCCTGTCCACAAAAGACATTTTCATATTTAAAACTTTCCTGGAAAAGATGCCATTGTTTCAAGAAATGTTTCTGTCCACACAAAAACCCTGAAAACGCTGTAGTATACATTCCAGGAATGTAAGTGACACACTGTAACGCTGCTGCAGACAGACACTATAAGCAGAGGAGAAGACGTGGAGTATGCACATACATAACCACACAAATCAAAAAACACTGGTGTATGTTGTTCTCCGTGTCCTTGTTGCTCACGGTGGTTGTAGAGGAGCAGATTTTGCTGTTAAAGCCAAAACAAGCTCAGGAGCTTCTGCAGCACAAGCCCAACACCATATTCTCCTCCTGTTTCTGTTGTTGTCAGGGCTCACATGTGGTTTAATGGAAGATGGGGCTACATGTTGTTTCTGAAGCTTTCTGTATTCATCGTTCACACAGAAAGAGTTTTCAGATTGATCCACACGGGACTTGGTTAAAAAATGAGCATTTTCAGGCGTTTTCCTGTAACGCGTTATCGGTATGCATGAAACACCTATACAATGAAGAACATGAGTCAATATGCGTATGTGTTCCCTAAAAGGGTTTAGTCTCTAACTTTCTCTTAAAGCAGATCAGAACTCTGCAGATTGAATGGAGCTTGGTAATTCATTCCATCACCAGGGAACAACAGAGTTGAAGAGTCAAGTTTCTTATTATGAGCCACGCTGTGATGGGAGCATCAAGAATCAAGTACTAAATCTAGGTATGAGCACCCTTTGGACCATAAACAGCTGAATTTTGGATCAGTCTGAAATGAAAAACTATTCTGAATCAAATCGTCACCTTCAGATTCCAAATCAAACTGATTGGCGAGAAAGGGAAAAGTTTATGTCTCTTGTGGACGGAGTGTGACCAACACATCAGTGCAGGTTGAGTCAACAGCACCAAATCAGCCTGAATAAAGGCATCCCAGCCCAGCTCTGTGTGCAGTCTGAGGTGGCAGAAATCAAATGTCTTCAGTGTGGATTGAAAAGTATTCAGGCGTCTCACCTGCTGTCTGAATGACAAGAACAAGTGTTCATGCATTTCATCAACAAGACCGTTTGAGGTGCAGAAATACCAACCACTGAATATTTGACGATCAAGGAGGAAATATGATGTGACAAATACGTTAACAGGCTCTACACCTAGGGCTAGTTTACACGACGATGAAAAACAGCCTTCGTTGCGTTTGCACCCTCTGTTTACTTTAAAAGGTGCCTGAATCCACAAACTTTTGCAACTGGGGTCCAAGAGTAAAAAGTTTTGAGAACGTTTCTTTCTCAATCGAAACAGGAATCAGCATTGTCAGGAAAAACAGGGACTTACAGCACATGTGCAGTACTCTTTCAGATAAAGTAGCATAGGCACCTCGGAACAACAACTACAACTACTACAGCCATGGCTGACTACAGAGCAACATGTGTGCTGCTAACTGTGCTTGATTTGTTATTGCTCCTTCAACAAAGAGTGGATTTGTTGCAGCAATACTCTGACCAGTGGAGACGCATTTGTTCTATCCGCCAAGGACACAACAAACTTACATCCTTAACTTCTGGTCTGGCAGGTAAGCTACCATGTTTCAGTCATTGTCATGGATCTGTGTGAATATGCTTTGTTGTAACACCTTCTCTGTGTGATTGTGGACTTTAATTATGCTGCAACACAATAAAAGTGCACACTACGTTTATTATGTTATGGCATTTTAGTTAGTCAGCTGTACTTATCTATTTTAAAGTTAGCTGTGTGAATGAATGACTAAAGGTGGATTTGTTGTGAACCTGAAGAAAGGCCTTCTCGTTTGTTCTTACCTTGGTATAAAGAGAATGACAACAAATCTCAATTTGAACTTGATTTCAATTCAAGCACTTTTGAAAACACAAAGGAAAAAACCTTTCCATATCTGGTGACAACACTGTCGTGTAACAGGCCCAAAGAACCAACCCCACCCTCACACCCCCTCACCTCCAGGTAGGGGATGATCCTGCAGGAAAACTCCCCCAGCAGCCAGTTCTTGGTGAGCTCGTGAAACAGCACGAGCGGCAGGCAGAAGAAGATGATGACAAAGTCCCAGAGCGCCAGGTTGGCCAGCAGGGAGTTGGAGATGCTCCTCATGTAGTAGTTGTGACAGACGATGCACATGACTGACACGTTCCCAATGATGCCCACGCTGAAGATGATGGCGGCGATGATCATGATGGTGTACGCCCCGTAAGACTCTGCAGTGACCGGATAGAAGGGGTTCTTCACCGTCTTCCTCCTGGTCCGTGAGTCTGATGGTGTGAATGGCGTGGAGTCCGTGAGGTCAGGAAAGGAGTAGTCTTCGTCTCCATAGTCACTGGTGTTTAATGTGAGGGGGAACTCTGCCTCTTGTTCCTGCGCCATGGCTGCAGGTTTAGTTTCCAATGAGTCCCTGGGCGGCCCGCTCCTCTTTGTCCTCTTGGGGTTTGTGCTCCGTCTTTGCCGCCTGCTAAGTCCTGTCCTCCTGCCGAGTAAAATACAACTGAAGGTAAAATCAGAGGAAAATCCTCTCTTATCCATATTTTAGTCGATCATGCGTTTAACTCAAATATCCAAAAGTTTTTAAAGCGAGAAAAATCCTTCATTTTTATGACTGTAACAGGATGGGTCTTCTAAGGACAGTAATCATAACAGTGTTATAGGGATGGGAATAGATACCAATGCTATTAACGTTCCTACTACTTGATCTAATTCTTAAATGATTCCCTCATTGATTCCTGCAGACTTCCCGAGCAGGCAAATGTTGGTCTGTAGATTTTCAGTGTCAACAATGTCAAACACACGTCACAGCATAGATGACTGCCTCTGCAAATTACTGGTGTTTCCACTCACTTAAGGTTGTGCAGTAGGCGCCTTTTGTAAAAAATTAAGCCACAATTCTGACGCTTCTGAACCCTGTCAGTGGAAGGAATTGATAAGGGAATTGATTGGCAAAAAGACTCATGATATTGATTCTTTTATGGAGCTGTTAACGATTCTCAACTGAAATTAGACGGACACATTTATTGTTGCCATGAAAAGACTTCCTGTTTTGTCAGAGGAAGGAATAAGAAAGTGTTTTTGTTTCTGTACCCAAGCCATGATTTGTTGCTTATTTGTGATTCATGACAATTTGGCAACATGATCCCTGATCCATATTTAGGTAATAGGTCATAACATACAAACAAAGCAGAGGGGACTTTCTGAGGAGCTTCTTAAGTGCAGAAGATTCTGACCTTCACTCATTTTTAAAAACAGGGGAGGGCACACCACACCTGATTAGTTCATTCTTGTATTGGACTGTGGCCCATGTAATTGGTGGTTGTTTTCATGTATTCCTTATTATTTGGTGTTTTTGTCTGATAAAAAATGAAAACTCATGAACACTACATATGCACTGTAGTAGATAAACAGTATCAGAACCAGGATCCACATAAAAAAGTTACTGTAAAGCAGGGGCGTAGAGTTGGGTAGGGACGCTAGGGACACGTCCCTATCAATATTATGCCACCACTGCATGGTCCCTAACACAAAACACAAGCATAGTATATAAAGTTATAACAAAAAAATGATTATATTTAATGCCAAAGAGACACACTTCTTGGTTATTTTATATATTATCCATGTATAATTTTTATATTGAAAGGCAACAACCATTTAAGAGCAACAATAAAAGTTTGTGGGGAAAAAAAATACAAGAAAACATTGGATTACAAACAGGATTTTACACATCCGTATTGTTGGGGAATAAGTTACACTTATTGGTAATATTTGTAAAACGGTTTTCTCCTCAGACAATAACCATCAACATGTATGATTGTTGTAGAGGCGGAGGAGGAGAGGCTGAAGGTATTGTATATAGAGAAGCTTTCTGTGAATATGATAGCTTGCTTATTTGTTTGATCAACTCTACATGATGTGAAATAACAGTCATAAACGTAAAACACATCAACTTTTTAGGGGTGCCGCCTTGAAGCACTTTTATGTCCCCACCAATGTCAAAATCATACCTACGCCCTTGCTGTAAAGAGTATCAGTTTAGCATGGATTTGAATACCCAAATCAATTCATCCACCAATTCTCAAGTCTCATCATTGGCTTTCTGAAACTTTTAGGATACATTTTAAAATGCCTTTATTTATTTTCAGATCTCTTACTGGTTTTGCTCCATCCCATTTATCTGCTTTGCTTTTACCATAAGGGCCTGGTAGAGTTCTCGGGTCTTAATAGTTCCCAAAGTAAAAAACAAAACGTAGAGAATCTTTTCATTATCATGGCGCCCATCTGTGGAAAAGTCTACCTGAAGACCTGAGGGCAGCACCTACTGTTCCTATTTTTAAAAGCAACCTCAAGACCGACCACTTTAGTCTTGCTTTAAGCTGATTATTAAAATGAACTTTTTAAGCTTATGTTTCATTTTCTTTACATTAACAGTTACTGTTTGTGTTGTATAACTTTAAAAAACTCACTTTTTTGTATTTTAGCCTGTTTCATCATAATTAAGTTTGACTGATTAAAGTCTTCATTCATTCAATTTCCACTGCAAGCCAATGGACTCAAACAGGCAACAAATGCAGGACATCACACTGGTCGCTCCATTTAGTAGGAAGGGAAAATGAGAAATGTCAGGCACTGTAAACGTGGGGAAAGAGCAGTCCTGTTGCTGCAGACATTTTGTGCTGTGCACAGAAGTGCTTAGTCATGTGAAGGAGATGCAAAACACACTGACCGCCCCAAAAAACATTAAAGCAAAAATACTGGCTCTATAAGTTTTTTTTCGTGATATATCCTGCTTAGTTCAACAAATAAGCTTGGATGAGTGAGTGGAGCTGACTATCATGTCAAAACATCGCTAACATTTTGGTGGATTTCAGACAATGCTTTTACTTTTTGATAAAAAATAGGACTGAAGGTGAACACAGATAATAATGAGGGAGGGGCCTCTTTTGCCTTTTGCTTGGGGACTTCAAAAATACAAGAACTACCCCTGTCTTCAGAATGAAAACGTGACTTTAAATTTGCCTGTTTTGACATTTAGAGCACATATCAAAAATATAACCTTAAACATCGCCAGCCTTACCTGGAGCCACATTTTTGTCCATGAGGGGCTTCCTGAAAGACTTCTCCAGGAGGACAGTCACCACCCTGCTGCTCATCTACCTCGTTTCCATCCGTGCGTAAATCTTCGGGTACATATTGCGCATCACTTTTACGCACAGGGGTTTGGGGATTCTGTTGCAGCTGCAGAGATGAAGTTTTCACAGTATCCACCCATGGATCCTGCGCACTCTCCCCGCTCATCCCCTCATTGTCCTCCCCAATGTGTGTGCGCCATCCCCGGCTCTGCGCATTCCTGACAGCGGGGTCGGATTCATGATGAGGGCTGAAAGTCGTCTTTGTTTTCAGCCCGTGGAGCTGACTCGCTACGGCTTGACTGCAGAGCCACAAATACAGAAACCTTGAAAATGGAAGCAGCATGGTGCGTTACTCTTCAACCACTTACATCAAACTCTGAGTTCCAATATGACCCACCCATCCCTGGATCCGCGAAATCCGCTCAAAATGCGCAAATATCCGTACTAAACCCGATAGATACTAAATCTCAGTATCTTTTCAGCTTTACGCGCAGAAAGCCCCCCAAAATTCCTCGCTGTTGTGAAAAATGCGCACCTGTATGGTTTGGGTGCGTCCTGGAGCGGCTCCAGTCTGGAGGCATCACCGAAAAAGGAACAAAGTCGCGGAGAATATAGTCCACAACTGAGACAGAAGAGCGCAGGTCAGATCGTCCTCTTCTGAAGGTGGAGGTCACATCATTTGTGAACTCTGAGCCGGGACAGGTCCACCTTCTTCCCCGGGAAGTCCTGCTCGCTCGGCCGCTGCAGTGCGCGAGGAGAGGAGTGGACGGTGGAGACACTGAGCTCCGTCTGAGGAAGAGAAGAGGAGCCGAGAGGAGGAGGGGGTGAAGAGGAGGAGGATAGGGGAGTCATCTGTCAGACCTGCTCTGATCCGATAATAAACTGTAGATATAACACACTCAGCTGTAATCTGTTGGATTATTATGTGGGGATTATACCATTTGGATTATTTTTTAAAGAACCCTTAAAGGCAAGAAGATTGACGTTGGTTTTGCCACAATACACTGTATCTGATATCTGTAAATTTAACAGTATTTCACCATAATATAGACACCTACTGTTAGGTGGCCTATGAAATAATTTACTGTAAATGGCAGTGAAATGTAGACAAGTTTAGACATAATGTAATCAAATTTTGCCCAGAAAAACAGATCAATGACAGGCAGGATTTCTTTTTCAAAACGTTGGGATTCGACAAAAGTCTGAGTAATTTTTTTTATTATATATATATTTTATTTTAGGAATACACAATAATGGATTTTTGACGACACGCATACATATATTAATTTATTATCGTTCAAAGGTTTCATTATAAAAATGTAACTTCATTTTTAACTAGAAGGAGCATCGGTATTGTACATTTGTGTACTTTGTTGATATTGTGCTGATATATGACCAATATGTGTGGCCGATATGTCAGCTGTAAATATCGTCTGATAACGATATCAAACCAACAAAATCATGCTATATGAACTACACACACATTTATTGTAATATAAAATGCTGTGAAGAAGTTACAGAGTAAATACAGTTGTGGAACTGTAAATAAAAATATATAAGGAGGATGCTCTTGAATATTAAGTTATGTCATTAACTGAAATACAGTTATGAGTTCATTAATAACTATAGAGGACTCTGAGCCTCCAAAGTAGATCATATATTGCTGTTAAATCTATAAAGTTACCATCATAATATGATTACTTGACCCTGGAAACCTACACCTCGCACTCAGAATCATGTTGACATCATTACCTCAACCAAGGAGGTTATGTTTTCGGGAGAGTTTTTCTGTCTGTGCACAAAATAACTCAAAAAGTAATGGATGGATTTTGATGAAATTTTCAGAAAATGTTCAGCGTGGGAAAAGGAAGAAGTGATTCAATTTCGGTGTTGATCCGAATCAGCGTCTGGCCGCCATGACGAAAAATGTGATTTTCGTGAATAACTACTGAACTAAAAATAGATATCATTATGAATCCAATTGCTAATGGTATGTTTTCATGGTCAAGGAATCTAAATATTTAGATGAAATAAAGGTAGGACTAATATTTATTGTGAAAATCACAATATGGGTGAGGACTGTGGTGCTGGCGGAGGTCTGCGCTCTCAGAGTGCTTTTCTAGTTAATAAGATAGTTATTGAAAAACAAACATTTGCTAAAGGCAGTTTTCTAGATCACAACCAAAATCGAATCATGTTTTGGTTGGGTCATTGCCAACATCTACTGAAAATTTCAGCAAAATCTGTCCAGTAGTTTTTCTGTAATCTTGAAAACAAACAAACATACACCGGCAACAACAACCCCCCTGACCGAGGTATTAAGAATGCAGTGCTTAAAATGGAAATGCAGCAATAAAGCTGTACATTAAAATACAGTGATAAAACTATGACATTTAAAATAACTTATTGGCATCTTGTTGCAGTAAGTTACACAACCGTTTTACAGTAAGCTTTTCGACTCTTGCATGTCAAAATCCAAAATTTTCCAGTGTCTTCGGCCTGAACTCTTTTCCATCAAGAACTCTTTGTAACGTGTATCTTAATGATGAAAAGCCCGATATGAAGCCCACATCATTCATGAACAAAAATACTCAACAGCCTTTATTAGCCTGCGTTTTTTTCACGTCATGTTTTGCAATTGTCACACAAGATCCCCCAAAACTGCATTAATATAAAATTTAAGTAAAAAAAATGTGCACACATTTTTCTGAAATTGCACTGAAATGCAAAAATCGATCAAATCTGTCAGAGTGAATGTTTGCGTTTTCAGGTCTGGTGTGTCATCTTGTGGATATAAAGGGTATGACGCCGGGACCTGATTCTCAATCTCGGGAGGACTGTGCACACGAGTTTCCAAAGCGTGATCCTGGGAGAGAAAAAGAGGGGCTCAGAAAATTACGATGAAGCATAACGTTTCCATCTCCACATCTTTACTAGGACTAAGCAGGGCCGGGCTTTTGCTGCTCTGAGGGCAAGAAAACAATTTTCTCTTTCAAACATGTTTTTGTATTCCTTCCCTGCTGTTATGATCCTAATTTAATTAATTAACTCAGCTCTGTGTGTAACTGTTGACCTGTAACAATGTGGTCAGACAAGGAATCAGAATAACCGCACCTGAAATTCTTTACCAACTTTACTTTGTTCTTGTTATTGGACTTACATCTTAAACAGTAATGAGTAATTTCAAGCTGAAATCTCCTTTTAATACCCAAATATGAACTGATTACTGGGCTTCTCTGAAGTCAGAAATTAATCAAGCAGAATATTCAACCTTTTAATTTTTTTCTGTTCAGGAATCTCAGTAAGTATAATTTGACAAGTTAATCAATAAATAATTCTGTGCCTTACTATTCCTCTCACTAAAAACATGTTCATTAGGTTGACTGGTGAGTCCAACTTGCCCTCAAGTATATGTGTAATTTTGATTGGTTATCTATCTCTCTATGTGGCTCTGTGTTTGGCTGGTACGGGAGAGTATTAGGGCCAAAACTAATTTTTGCCAGGTCGACATTAAAGTGGAATTTTGAGAGTTGAAATGACGAGAATGAAGTTGAATAAAAATTTGTGATAAAGTCGAAATGTCAAGAATAAAGCTGAAATGTCCAGAATAAAGTCGACATACATTGTATTTCGACCTTATTCTCAATATTTTTGCTTTTTTTTTTTCTCGACACTTCGGCTTTTTTGTCGAAATTTCAACTTTTTCTCGACATTTCCACTTCTTCACGGAAGAAAAGTTTATTCAACTTTATTCTCTGTATTTCAACTTTAATCCCCAAATTTCAACTTTAATGTCGACTTCCCCTAAACTATTTTCTCCATCTAACATGGCCGTAATACTCTTTTGTAGACTGGGGATTGCTCGAGAGTCAGCTGGGATAGGCTCCAGACAGGGGTGAGGGTGTAGATGATGGATGGGTGGATGGATGTTGCAAACCATCTCAAAATCTGAACTTCTAGAGAAAAACAAGCAAACACTTTATTTTTATTTGAATAAAAAGTCATTTCAAGTCAAACATGAGACAAACAACTATTTACAAGCAGCTAAAAGTTTTGTACATCTTAAAGGAATCTTAAAAGACGGTATTATATTTTACAAAAATACACAAGTGGTCAAAGTCTAACAGGTAAAACAGGTCCAAGTGTTAAGCAGATGTTTCAGGCAGGGTTTGGATTAGGGTGTGAAGAGGGGGGCTTGCTGAAGGTGGTCTGACAGATCTGGTAGCACTTCAGATTCTGCCCTCTGTCATCTTTGGATTTGTACACAGTCAGACACAAATCCAGCCATGGGCCGTCACCTGAGGACACCAAACAGACCTGTGAGTGATTTCGGTCCACCGAAAAGTCTGAGGGTCAGATATGAGGCAGAAAAATGAAAGGACTGTTCACACATATACTCACGTATGTTTTCAACAAGAAGTTCAACAGAACCAAAGAAGAAAAGGGATTCAAAACAGTCAAGTGTAGCATCATTTAATCAGTTTAAAATGTGTACCAGTGCTGCCTCCTGGTGGACAAATGAGGTCCATCGTTTGCCGGATACTGCCCTGAGCCTCCTGATTGACTGCTGCTTCCTCTGCAGACACACTGAAGAATAACTCCTGGAAAAGTGCAACAAATGATCAGCAGCAATCATTGATATAAACATGATGATCTCTGGTCTCTGTTGGGAAGATTTTTCTCGATGAAAATAGTTTAAAAGTTTCATTATAATGTTTTTTTTCCATTAGCTTTGAAGAGACATTCAGTGACTGGTGACCCCTTTGCATCAGCAGTTGCCGTGGTTCCACAAGTTGCTGAAACCAAGAGGAATACACATGAAACAGGGTTTGATCAACATTCCAAGACGTCTCAAATATAAATATAAATGGAGAAATATGCACTCAATATGGCTGTGCTTACTGCGTTATCTGTCAACACCAGTTAACATAGTCACTCCCTGACCACCTGAGGGCCCTACAGTCTACAGAAGATTTGTAAAGAATAATTAAAACCTGCCTATTTAAAAAAAAAAAAAAAAACATTTTGCAAATTTCTTTTAATGGGTTCTCCATAAAAGGTTCTTCCGGGAATCTATTTATCTGGACTCCTATATAAATTGTTTTAAATTGTTTTTTAATTGTTTTTATCTTACTCTGTAGCACTTTAACCCTATATAGCCCAAGACCATAGATTATAGCCGGAAATTCATATTTTTTGGAGCTGAAATGTTTGTTTCACTTTCCGCTAAAATCCTAAAAATATCAAAATGTCCATAAAATTCAACATATCCATTTTTTGTATCTCATTTGATACACTAGGTGTTTTGGCAACTGATAATCCATTTGAGGACATTTTTATCATTTATCTGATTGTATTCAGATGTTTTTTTTTGTAATTTGTTGATCATATTGAGTAGATAGAGGTGTTCTAAAAGTATGTATCAAATATGATACAATTGGCTTTATAGGGTTAAGATTGCGAAAATGTAAAGTGCAATACAAATAAAATGTATTATTCGTGTTATTAAGTTTTAGCAAAACACCAGTCAGACCTGTGGCTGAATACATTCATAAATAAGACTTTTGCATAGATATTGGAAAAAAAACAGCATGAATTGCAAATCTGTGGACATAGCCTTGTATCTCAAGAGTAAAACATAAGACTTTTATTACAGTTAACAGCATTACATTTATTTAAAAAATGAAAACCACTAGAGACTTTTAAAGCATCTGCAGGAAGCCAGTAAATGATCTTTGTCCCAGAATGAGCAGGTGATTTAAAACTCACAGCGTCCTTATACAGGAAGACGTCCAGTGTGTCTGTGTTGTCCTGAAGCTCAAACTGCATCAGGAGAACATATTTCAGCGGCTGAATGCCAAGAGCTGCAGAGCAAAGAAAGACATACAAAGAGCTTGTTCATTAGATTCTCAGTTTCCAAAAAACTCAGAAGAGAAACACTCTGGAGAGCAACCTCTTCCTCTTTATCCTGTGCTTGGCACAAGTGTTGGCTTTTAAAAACTTCAGACCACCTAATGAACTGTTCAGGAGCTTTATTACTGCCCTAGATGATGCCTTCGAGGGCAGGATTCACACAGCTGTACACATGTGTTCAGGTTGGCTAACACTAAGACAAAGAAGTCGGTAACCTCCAAATATTTTCCATCCACCTGAATCTACTCCTCAGGAAAGAACACATTGTTGTTGTTTATTTTAAAATTATTTAAAAAGAAAACAAACACAAAAGCAGGGCTCCTGGGGAAAAGTCTTTGCATGATGTTGGAGTAAAGCTCAAAGCTGAAGTTAGTTTGTGCTTTAGAAACAAACTGCTGGTGAGCACTGCAGGGACATTTAATTCAGAAGGACACAAGACAAAACAACGCAGAAAAAACATCACATTTAGGACTTCTGTAGTAAACTGCTGCTGTCTGCTATAAAAGTTCCAGCATTGGGGTGCTGGTTTGGCGGTGTGGTTAGCAACCAGGCACCCCATGTACTTGCTTCTGCCGGTCCAGGTTCGAATCCCGCCTGTGACCAGTTTGCAGAGTGTCTTCCCCTTCTCTCTCTCCCCCTTTCACAAGCCTATCCACTGTCTCTCTCCTATCAAGAAAGGCACAAAATGCCCAAAAAATACATTAAAAAAAAAGTTACAGTATTTACATTTTAATTCCTTAAAAGCGAAAAAAAAAAAAAAAAGCAGTTAGCTTCATGCTAACCAGGCAAACACAGTGTCATAAATCTTGGATGTTTACATTTAATCCATATTCTCACAAAAGCCCACAGTGTCTTTATGGCACAATATATGTCTGTCTGTATGTGTATGTCAATGAGTGTGTGCATGTTTGTTTTATATATGTGTCTGTTTGTAGGTATATGTGTGGATGTGTAGGTATTTTACCACCATCAGGATGATTACTACAACAATGTCCAAAAATGTAAACATGATTTTTTTTACTAGTTTGTTTGTTTTATTCTTGTTTACTTTTCTTGTCTGCGCTTGCTCACTTGATATCGGATAAGAAAATCAAACTCCCCAGTTGTGCTCTACATCAACCACAAACTACTGAAACTTTTCTTGTTTGTAAATGTTAATATTTTGTCTAACTACTCTTGTATTTTATCTATATCTCTGTTGTCTTTCTTGTATAGTTGTTATTGTTAATATTTCACTAATCAAAAAAAAAAAAAACAAGTTTGTCCTTGCGTGTCCACAGATTTCTCTTATAGTTCCTGTCTCACCCTTTGCTATGACCTCCTCATCAGTCTGCTCCGCTCCCTCGACACAGGGTTCCCTCAGTGCGGCCTCGGAGCAGCGTACACACCTGAAACACGAAGGAAACCACAGAGAGAGTGGATTATAAACCAGGGGGGCAGTCTTAGAGAGAAATAAACAGATCTTCATTTTAAAGTTGCATGTACTTGCTTTAAAGCGATGCCATTGTCAGTTTATCTTTTTGTTTTACTGTCCTTTTAGCCTCTATCTGTCCTAACTGCTCTTATTTTGTCAGCTCTTTCCTCTTTATTTGATTTTTCTTGTTTGATATCAAACATAGTACTTAATTGCTTCACTGTTGTATCATTTGTTCAAATTATTCTGTACTTTATTCTTTTAGGTGCCTTTTATTGTTTTATTTCCCACTTGTTTGCAGTTTTATTTGTTATGCATATATTCAACATTTTATAGCTTTTCTACCTTTTTCTTTCTTGTAATACTGCTCTTTCTAACATTTTTTTAATTATTATGTCTTCTGTTTTTACCCCTCTTCTTGCCTTTTCTCTTCATTTTTGCATCTGTGTTTGATTTTTGTCCTCATGGCCTTATCTTATGTTGCTTGGTTCTTATACTGTCTGGGTTCTAAAGACACTAGAGCAGATTGTTAGGAGCTATTAGGAGTAACATGGGCCTCAGAGACCTGCTGAAATCCACTATATAGCCAAAGTGTCCGCTCACCCATCCAAATAATCAGAATCAGGTGTTCCAGTCACTTCCATGGCCACAGGTGTATAAAATCAAGCACCTAGGCATGCAGACTGTTTCTACAAACATTTGTGAAAGAATGGGTCGCTCTCAGGAGCTCAGTGAATTCCAGCGTGGAACTGTGATAAGACCATGAAAGTGTTTGGGAACGACAGCAACTCAGCCACCAAGTGGTGGGCCATGTAAACTGACAGAGAGGGGTCAGCAGATGCTGAGGTGCATAGTGCAAAGGGGTCGCCAACTTTCTGCAGAGTCAATCACTACAGAGCTCCAAACTTCATGTGGCCTTCAGATTAGCTCAAGAACAGTGCAGAGAGCTTCATGGATGGGTTTCCATGGCAGGGCAGCTGCATCCAAGCCTCACATCACCAAGTGCAATTCAAAGCGTCGGATGCAGTGGTGTAAAGCACGCCGCCACTGGACTCTAGAGCAGTGGAGACGCGTTCTCTGGGGTGACGAATCGTGCTCTCCATCTGGCAATCTGATGGAAGGGTCTGGGTTTGGTGGTTGCCAGGAGAACGATACTTGTCTGACTGCATTGTGCCAAGTGTAAAGTTTGGTGGAGGGGGAATTATTGTGTGGGGGTGTTTTTCAGGAGCTGGGCTTGGCCCCTTAGTTCCAGTGAAAGGAACTCTGAATGCTTCAGCACACCAAGACATTTTGGACAATTCCATGCTCCCAACTTTGTGGGAACAGTTTGGAGCTGGCCCCTTCCTCTTCCAACATGACTGTGCACCAGTGCACAAAGCACATCCATAAAGACATGGATGACAGAGTCTGATGTGGATGAACTTGACTGGCCTACACAGAGTCCTCACCTCAACCCAATAGAACACCTTTTGAGTGACTTAGAGCGGAGACTGAGAGCCAGATCTTCTCGTCCAACATCAGTGTGTGACCTCACGAATGTTCTTCTGGAAGAATGGTCAAAAATTCTCATAAACACTCCTAAACCTTGTGAACAGTCTTCCCAGAAGAGTTGAAGCTGCTATAGCTGTAAAGGGTGGACCGACATCATATTGAACCCTATGGATTAGGAATGGGATGTCACTTAAGTTCATATGCAGGTGAGCAAATACTTTTTGGCAATATAGTGTATGTTGTTGTTTTCTCTCTCTGTCTAACAAAGAGCTCCTGTCACTTTAAGGCTCCCGTCCCACCTCAGCCAAGTCCACTCTGATTGGTGGACTGTGGTTATGAAGCAGGTTTAACTCTTTGACGTAAACTCAGCTGATTCCTGACCCGAAGTATTGCCTCCTCCCTCTGAACAGGAAAGGTGCTGATAGGTCGAGCACAGCCAGCTGACCCTCGGATGACCTCACAGGAACGATGTTCTGATAGGCGGATGCCAGGCAACGCGTTTCCGCCAGAGTCGAACCTGTAACACCAAAACTGGTCAGTGAGCGTCTGATTCAGTGCAAATGCAAAACTTAAAAGACTTCACCTTTGAGGAAAATGAGCTCCTTGGACTTCCCCTCTGATAGGAGCTGTGAGGATAGGTAAACACTCAAAGCTCGATGAGACACATCTCCGGGGACGTCCACATGTCCAGAGAGCGCCCACGGTGGAGGACTGCAGGGTCCAGGGTCCTTGGAGGCCTCAGAAAAGACAGCAGTAACTACCTCATCGTCTGGGACCTCCTGCCTGAAATAACAGAGAAAGCATCAGAAGAAGTCAGCTGTCTTTACCTCACCTTTTGTCTCTCATCATTTTTCTCGTTCTTATGTCAGCCTTACTGTCTTTTTAGCATTTTGTGTCAGTTTTGCTCTTATCTGTTTACCTCCCACTGATTTTAAGTCCATCCTCTTTTATTTTCATCTTCTATGCTATGTTAACAAATTAAGGCAGTTACATTTTTTAATGTATTTTTTGGGCATTTAGTGCCTCCATTGATAGGACAGAGACAGTGGACAGGCCTGTGAAAGGGGTGAGAGAGTAGGAGCAGACACTCCGAAAACTGGTCACAGGCTGGAGTCAAACCCAGACGGGCAGGGGCATGTACATGGGACGTGCCTGGTTGCTAACCACTCCACCAAACCAGCACCCCAACGCAGTTACTTTTCTGTCTGTTATACTATTTTATCATTGCTGTTATTATTATTCTTACTATTTGATTATTTTATCATCATTATTATTTCATCTTTTTATATCTGCCGTCCTGTTTTTCTTCCCTTTCAATCACCTTTTATTGTCTTTTTTTCTTTTTCTTTCTTAGTTTATGTTTTAAGCTTTTATTTCAGTCCTCTTGATCACATTGTATGTTGCATGGTTCTTGTATTGTCAGGGTTTCTATGACATATAAAAGGACCTTTGAGCAAGAGGCCCAAAGTCACTTAGATTTAGATTTTTTGGTCATTTCCTCGAACTGTACATTACAAGAAACAACATTGCACCTCACGGACAACAACATTGACAATCAATCAATCAATCAATCAATCAAAGTTTATTTATAAAGCCCTTTACAGTAACCCAAAAGGCCCCCAAAGTGCTTTACAGTAGTGTCAGAAAATAAATAAGAACACTAAGGATAAAAACAACATAAAACAATACTGTAAGAACAATACATAAAAGCCAAAGATACATTAGAATACAACAGGAGGTGTGACACAGCAGCAAGGTGCATAAAAGCCATACGGAAAGATAAAACAAAATAAAGTCTAACTGGCATGAACATAAACCTAGAAGCCCTAGTCAGGGTTAAAAGCCATTCTAAAGAAGTGAGTTTTTAGTTTAGATTTAAAAAGACCAGAGTCAGTCGTGACAACTTGGCACCAGGAGCGCCAGTTGCTCTCCTCTTAACTTTACTTGCACGTGTCTTTCATGCTTTTGCGTCTTTCTGTAAGTGAGCCTTTGAACAGAGCTTTTTGTTTTTGTTTCCTTGTGCTGTAGTTTTTGTGCTTTATTGGTTGTTGTTCTTGACCGTTTGTCAAAGCACTTGTAAACTTCTGTTTTAAAAAGTGCTACATAAGTAAAGTTATTATTATTACTCATCATCAAAGAAGGTTTGACTAATAGAAAATTAGTAAAAAGGATTTATGTTTATGCGCTGGCGTGTGAGCTTACATGGTTGCACACTTGTTGCAGTAGAGTTTTAAAGCCTGGTAGAGTCTGGGCGGCCTGTAGGACCTCAGCTGGACTCTGACGTGGTGAAATTGACCTTCAGAACGCTTCAGCTCGGACAGCGACACCGTCTGCATGTCATGGCTACATCTTCTCTCTGAAACAATATGATAAATACAGTAACAGATACCCAGTCCTAAGCAGCATGAGTCTGAAATATGTAAAAGTTCATTTTAATGCAAGAAAACAGGGAAAGTAAAAGGCTGTATTAAAGATACCTCATGCTGTAAAGAGGCTTTTAGCTTCCCAAGAAAAGTCATGTGGTGAGGACCTGCTTAAAAACTCACGGGCAAAAAGACGGACAACATTTTATTTCACAATTACGGAGTATAACCTTCATGGAGAGCTGAGTAATTGAGTAATGTTATTGCTGGTGAATTTTTGTTTTTTGGTTGTCAGTTTGCGAAATTAGGTAAAAATCTACAGGACGAATTTTGCGTCATTTTTCAGGAGATGTTGATAAAGGCCCAACTTAAAAATCATTCACTTTTGGTGGTGATAGAGATAATGGTCATTAGCGAATGATAGTTTTTGCTCAAGAACTGTCTAATAATGATATCAGCATGATTCAGAGCACTAGGTGTGGGTTTTTCAGGTTCAAGGATGTTGTTGACTTACAACTGTCGTCAAAGTGTTTATGTATCTATAAATCGATTATTAATGTATTCATTGTCTCTTTCTCATTAGATACAAAACAAAATACCTTTCTATTTAGTACATTCCTAAATTACTTCAGCAACATTTTCATATGAAGAACATTAGTACAAAAGCCATTTTGTTTTATTCATAAACTCACCAGTTAACATTTTCCTTTCATTTTGTTGCTTTAATTAACATGAGCCTCTGAGCCTTTTCCTTTGACTCTTTTTGTCTCTGTTGACGTAATTGATATTTTATTGTCTCCAGAATTCTGCTTTTTTCTTTGTTTTATCTGTTAAAGCACTCTGTAAACATGTTTTTCAAGATGCTATATAAATAAATGAATTATTATTTTTATAAGGAATCATTATGATGGTAACTTGATCATGGAGCTATTGCTTATAGATAGAACAGCAATATGTGAGCTACCTTGGCAGAGGTTTTTTTTTAACACAACTGCACATCACAAGATGTCAGTCTCTGGACTCAAAGCAGGTTATGCTGCCAATGTATTAGCTGTTTGATGGAAATAAATGCAGTTTTTCCTTTCTTGCACAATGTTATATTAATCTCAAAAGAGGGCTGTGACAAAAAAGTATATAAGAACCACTGATCTAAACAGAGAGACCCTGATGGGACCCTTTCCCTCTTCAAGACAGGTCCTAAAGCTGCGTTCACACCGAACGCGACTTTGCGACCATATCATACAATAAGGTGTGCAAGGTAACATTTTCCTAACTTTATCCTTTTCGTTCACCTACCAGCTACAAAACACAGCAGACGGCCCAGCAGAAGCATCAACTGTGAGTTTTCTGTGGTCTCGTGGAGGCAGAACTAATGTCCTCACTGACTAATGTTTCCAACATGGACATAGATTGTTACTCTGTGAACGGGAATAAAAAATGTCTGTCCTGGGTGACATCACACAGCCACATACGACATCGCCTGAAACGATCAGCTTTCACAACTTTGACGACGGAGTGGAGAGTGACGTGGTCTCCTTGATCGTGGGAGGGTTAACCCTGCTCCAACGCAGGCTGTACATTGACTTAACATGGAGAGTGGTCGCCAAGTCGCATTTGATGTGTAGGTGGCTTTACTATGACATCCATGGATGTTCAGCAGTGCAAAAGGGTGAGCTTTCATAAGTGAAAATGTTAATCACACAGGCTAAAGGTAATGTAATTATGAGCCACAATCTTTCTGTTTGGTTTACAAAGAAACATGTTGCTACACTCTCCCCTCTCTGTACACCACTCCGTCAGAAGGCTGTGGTGAGCAACTAAAGTACAACTGGGTTTATGAAACTGCTGTAGTGTGTCCAGTTTCTTACCTGTGCAGGTCTCTACTGGGACAGGGACAGGATCTAGGTTACAGAAAACAAGAAGCACCAAGAAGGACTGAGACATAGGTAAAAACAGTTTTTGATTCATAGAGATAGATAAACATGTGGAGGGAGAACCTCTGGAGTAAGAATTGAGTTGTGCAACAGACAAAGAATTTTTTGTTCACCTATCTTTGTCTGTTTGTTGAGTGAAAGCCTTCAAGTCAAAGTTACATTTTGCAGTTTTTATTTCAGCCCTGGGGTGGTTTTGGCTTTTAAAGAGCCTCAATAATGGAGGACTCTTCCTCCAGCTTAAGTCCATCCATACATCTGTCCATTCATTTAGATTCAGTCAGCCATTTGTGCTATCTTGAGAGAAGATTGCTGTTACTGTAATGTTTAAATAAATGCTTGGCAGATACAAGGACAGCACTGTGGGGCAGCAGGTTATTATTATGCATCAATGTTCGAGAGGTGATTGCCTTCTAAATTTGAAGTGCTCATGTGTTCGGACCTTTATGGTAAAAGCTCCATGCCAAGTGAGAGGGGGATGACAGGCAGGCTGCGAAACTTTATACCATCAAAAGTGTGAAATACAGGAGTCTTACCTTAGCGTGGGCTCTGAGATGAATGAGCAGAATTTGTCATATTATTGTATCAAATAAAGGTTGATGAATTCATGGCTGTAATGTTGTAATACACTGTAGTGCATTACTTTTTGAATAAGTTATAGTTTGTGTACTTCAACAGCAGATTATTCAATAAAGTACACAGTAAAAGTACTTCTTACTGCTCACACATATAGTCCAAGGGGTCCTCTTTACAATGATTCCAGCTTCATCAGGTGCACGTGGATGGAAATGACCTTACTTCATGTAATATCTGCCGAAAGAGCTCAAAATAAAACACACCACCACTCACAGACCTTTATTCGATCAACACATTCTGTTAAATCATGTTGAAGAGGCATCTCAGAGCCAACATTAAGGCAAGACCCCTTTATTTCACACTTCTGATGGTAAAGGAAAATAACACGCTGATCCATGAGCTCACCACAAATTTAGAAGCAGCTAGAGGAGTAGCTGGCTTGACTGCAGTCTCTCTAGTCTGTCTCTCCCATGTGCTCTTCCTACCACAGCGCCCCCTGCAGGCCTGGAGCTCTTCTGTTATTGTACTTTGTCCTGCTGTGTTTCTGCTCTTGCAGGGGTTTTCCTCTTATTGAACTGCGGTCATTGTAGGCCGTTTGCTGTAGTTGGCTGCCAGCCACCAAGGAGATGAACTGTGAGTTGTTTGCAGCACAAACTGGTAATTAAGTTTTTAAGAGCTTTTCTTCACATCTGTGAAGGTACAATTCATGAAATAAAACCAATACCCGTGGTGCAGTTAAAGATAATGGAGCGAAGGAATCAATTTCTCTGTTCATCCAGATAGCATGCTATATTTTGTAAATGTTTGACAGAGAGCCCCCCTGCCACTAGTATTACAACCATACCTTAAAAATGATGACATATAAAAACAACATAATAATTACCGTATTTTCCGGACTGTAAGTAGCACTTTTTTTCATATTTTGGCTTGTCCTGCCACTTATAGTCAGGTGCGACTTGTATATCAAAACATACATGAACATACCAACAGACGTGAGCCAAGGAGTAAACAATACTGTCTACAGCCACAAGAGGGCACTCTAGGCCAGACATAAACAAAATGCCCACAAAATCCTATTCTAACAAACTGCAGAAGGTAATTGAGCAGAAATAAAGTTTGGAGTTTGGAGTTTTACTCCAATGAAGAAAATGAAGATCGCAGAACGAAAACAAGATGGCCAGAGCTGGAGGAACGAGTCCACAGATGGGTGCTTGAACAATGTGCTGCTGGGAGAGACCTGTTTCAGGCCCATTTATGCTCAACGTTAAAGACGGATCTGGATATGGGCGGAGCCTCCTGTCCGTGTTCTGCGTACATTTCGTCCATATTTCGGCATGTTTCCATAAAGCTTAAGGATACGGGCCAAATTGATCTGTACCACTGGAAACCGTTTGGCAGTGTTGCTGTTACTACCCATTAGGTAGCTCTAGTGTGACTTCACTTGGACACCAGGAAAAACAAATGCAAAAAAAAAACAGCTGGGAGAAGATTGGAGAGCAATTCAATATCAGTTGGTCGATAGTGGAGGAGAAGTGGAGGTCTGTACGAGACAGATTTGTTGGAGCCCCCCCTGGTGGATTGGTTAACAGCAGTTTTGGTAATAACGTTATTAGAGTATAACAGTGTTACTAACAGGGTTACGTTTTTCAGTAACGAGTAATCTAATTAATTACTTTTCCCATCGTTGCAACGCCATTACCTTTACTAAAAATGTGAAGTGGCGCGCTACTACAATTTGGTTGAATGAAGTGCAAGTGTCAGGTTTTGGCCACACGTCAGCTGCCTGGAGAGAGCAGGAAGGAGGGGGGGAAGGGAGGGGGGTGATGACGCCATTGCAAATGCGATGATGATTGGGTGGGTGGGCGGATTATGCCCTGCTCATGCTTTCTCACTGCACGCGTTGACTGCTGAACACAACAAGACAGCGACAATGGCGTCGAGCCAGGGACGTTCAAAGGTAGCGTTCTCAAACTGGAAGTACCGGCATTACTTCTCGCTCATCGAAGTTCAGGTACAGAGAATTGCACTACTTAAAGGCTAAATTAACCTTTGTGTTTTTTTACCCAAGTTTACATTTTTGGGTATTGGGTTTTGTACTTGAATTATTTTCGATATTTAACATTGCTACTTTACGGAATATTTAAGGATAGTGTTCTGTTTATTGTACAGTAGGCCTAATATACAGTTACAGAGATTTGCACAACTTAATGGCCAGAAGTTAACATTTGTTTTTTCTTAACAGGCTGCAATCTATTTAGTTCAAATAAATACCAAATGTTCTAAAATACTGTATATAGTGTTTTATTCTTCAATCAGTTGATATAAACATCTTTGATGTTATTTGTTATAGAATGTAACAACGTATAGAGAATGTAAAATAACGTCACAGTTACTTTGCTGAGTAATTAATTACTTTTTTAAAGTAAGATGACCAACACTGGTTAACAGCAATGGTGCAGCAATGGCTTGGTGTTACCACTTCATACCAGGCAGCCACCTTTCTATGACGCATTTTTTGACTGATGTGACTTCTACTCTGGAGCGACATATAGTCCGGAAAGTATGGAAGTAACATTTTGACGTGGATTCTTACCCATAGACTCTGGTGGAGTGCCCCAGATCTCCATCATCTCAGAGTCACTCAGCTCCTGGTCCTCCTGGAACGCTGCAATCACTCTACAGATATAGAAAGCTCTGGTTACTTAACTTCAGATAAAAAATACGTATGATTCACAAAATAAATAATCAATGAACTGCAGGAGCACCAGACAGCTTCCACATGGCTATGTTTTTGTGCTGTTGCAGACAAATCACAGTCCTTTAAAGCAGGAAGAGGTGGGTACAGCTTTAGTTGCAGTTTTGTCAGATCTAGACCAATTTTTTTAAAATGAAGAACAAATAACACTGAAAGTATTTAACGATAGGATATATTCACTCTGCTTCCAACATGCTTTGGCTGATCTGATCGACCCATAATGAATGTGACTGACAGGACAATTGCCCAATCCCCTGCTGTATTTGCTGTTGAGGATTCTGATCATTCCCAAACACTTTCTATGGGCAGTTTCCCACGATGATATAAATATATTACCATGTCTATCTGGTGAGTTAGGATAATACTATGTATTCCTTATTTGTATTGTGTATGAAAAGGGTCATTCATATAAAAAAAAAAACATATTACTCAAAACATATTACTCAGTGCAATGTAGTAAGCTACATTACACTCCACTAAGCTGACAATTTGGCAGGGTAGAGGCAGGGTGGCAAAAAGTCAATTTCCAACCCTGATATTAAGGAGACAAAAATCCAGTAACTGTGTGAAAAAACGCTTCTCTCACTGAACCATCCACCTCTGAATGCTGAAAATGGTTGAACAGCTCAGATTGGATAATCTTGAACCTGAATTATTGACAAGAGCAGCTGTTTAGTTTGACTAAAGCATCCTCACCAAACTCTCAATTAAATAAAGAGCAGCTGCTGCAAAAACCCGAGTGCAAACACCTTCCGTACACTTGCCCTACTGTGATCATTTCAGGTCCAATTCCGCAGCAAAGTAGAAAGATCACATTAAACCAGAGCCCAGGTGTCTACACACTGATCTGATCTCTATTTTCTGCTCCCTTTGCAAAAAACTATTCATCATTTCTCTGCTGCCAAACCTCTTCAGCTCTTGAACATCAGGGCTGTCCTCTGGAAGAACTCGGATCCCTCTGCCGAAAGCTGTGCCCCCATGCAGGTGAAAGGCCATGTGATCCACCTGCACTGCTTGGGTGCTGGTGAGTCCGGGGACTCTACTTGATCCTGGAATTGCTCGGAGGTTGTAGATCCTCAGGAAGTCCCCGGGCTGAAGAGACAAAACACACAATGAAATAAAAGAACAGATTAGAATGAACCTTTTAAAATCTGATGTGAAATCCTGTATCAGCATGTATTAAAAACAAGAGACATAGTGTTCAAACAGATACATGTCATTGTTTTCGGCAAATATTCACTCATTTTGAATTTGACGCCTGCAATCCAAAAAACTCCAAAAAACGGACAGGATCATCAAATAGCTGGAAACAGGTGATTGGGTATAAAAGGAACAGTCGTGTAAGGCTCAGTCCTTCACAAGCAAGGACAAGGCAAACGACTTGTGAACAACTGTATGAACTACCAGTCCAAGAGTTAAAGTGGACGTTTAAACAAGGCCTAATACGGCCAAATGAGTTTTCATTGGGTTTTAGCCTCCTGTTTACATGGGAACAGCATACAGAGTGCTTGAATCCACAAACTTTTGAAACCAGGGTTCAGGATGGAAAGTTTTCAAAACGCTCCTCCAAGCAGCTCTGTGTAATCCTGAGTCAGAGCTTTTAAGGGTGAAATGCTGACATTACCCCATGTGTAGTAATCTTTTTACATGGTTACGGGAGCATACCAGGAACAACAACAGCTTCGGCCATCTGCCGAGTAACGTGTGCGTTGCTTACCATGTTCTGTTTGCTCCAGACAAAACGATCCAGACAGATTTGTTGTCCAGACAAGAAACTCCTGCATCTTTGTGCGTCCACTCGCCATTGTTATGTGTGAAAAGTTTTTCTCCTTCGTACGTGTGTTGTAGCAGCGCTGTTCCTTGGCAAACTACATTGCCATCTACTGGACTGGCATGCATACTTCAGCGGTTTCATTTGTTACTAGTGTCTCCGTCTGAATGCGGATCAAGGTTGAATACGCAAAGGAAAACTTCTGCATTTCAGGTGACAGTGTCTCAGTGTAAACATGGCCTAAGAAAGCTTCTCAAAGTACAATTCCAAGGAATTTTGGGATTTCATCATCTACAGTCCATAACATCACCAAAAGAGTCAGAAAATCAGGAGAAATTTCTGAATTGAAGTATCAAGGCTGAAAACCAACACTGAATGCCTGTGACTTTGGATCCCTCAGGTGGCACTGCATTAAAAACCAACATCATTCTGTCAAGGATATCGCTATGTGGGCTCAGGAACACTGCAGAAAACCATTGTCGGTTAACACAGTTCATCTCTACATCTTCACGGTCAAGTTAAAACTTTAACATGTAAAGCCAAAGTCAAATAACATCGAAAAGAAACACAGCTGACTTCCCTGGACCTGAGTTAGCAATATATGACAAGGGGCCAGACAGCAACTAAAGTTGTTCATCAAGCAAGAAAGGAAAAACATTTCACCTACAAAGCTTCGACAATAGACGCTGTCAGTCCTCAAATGCTTTTTGAGTTAACAGGAAAGGAAAGGTGATGTAACAGAGCGGTTAACAGTCCTGTCCCAGCTTTAATGAACATGAAGAAGCCATCAAGTTCAAAATGAGAAAATATGTAATTCAAAAAGATTGCAAAATCATTGTTTTCTGTTTTAATTAACGTATTACCCAATGTCCTAACCTCACTGAAACTGGGGTTGACATGTGTCAATCAAAGTGATGGACAACATGACAGATCCATATATGTGTAAGGAGTCAAAATATCACAGTTCACACCAGCAGTAAACAAAGTGTAGAACTTTTTGATAGGAAATAACAGTAGCAAAAGAACACACTGACACAATAAAAAAAAAGAAATTATCTTATATTGTTTTTAAATTCACCTGCCTATGTTAATTATTTTGAGAAAACAAACAAATATCGGACAAAAGAAGTCAAGCTGGAAACAAAACTTATACAAACTAAAATTACATAATCCGAAATGACTTACTGATCATAAAAATCAACCAAACTTTGTATTTGTATAGCGCTTTTCATAAAAAATTTGAACAACAAAGTGCTTCACATAAGAAATAAAAATAAAATAATAAATACCATAAAAAGTAGAAAACTGCACACAACTTAAAATAAGATACCCCACCCTCACAATTCACACATACAACACACACTAAATTACTAAAGCACACAAAGACATAAAAAGTAAATTCTAAACAGAGAATAGAAAAAAACACAGTGTTCGAGTGTTTCTTTAATCAAAGCAGACAGCAGATGGCGCTGCTGCATTAAACAAACAGTTTTTCTGTGCTGATGGTGTTCAAGAGCACTGGATTCATGGTCCCTTTACTTTTGCTTTGTCGCCTGTCACAGCATGTCCACAGTCATGTCATCATCATCATCACACAGAAAACTAAAGTTTCATTTTCACATATCAGGACCCTGATGAACACACAAATGTAACCTTTAGCTGAATCAGAGCAGGAGGGAGACCCACAGAGTGAGTCCTAGATAAGCTGTAGCTTCCTTTAAATCAATTCCCCATGTACACTGAGTGAAGTTGGAGGAGGTGTCAGGGTGGATTAGCTGCTGATCTCCTAAGGCTCCTTCTTCCTCAGTAAAGATCCAGAGGAGGAGTTCAGAGATGAACTGGGAGGACTGGAGAGCTGCAAACAGACCTGGCAGAGGCAGACCTGACACTGTAGTGCCATTTTAGATTAAGCTAGAAATGATATAACTTTGAAACTCTGACAAGAGAAGTTCTGGTGTTTGATATTTTATGGTAAAGCATTTCAGTGTGTTAATGAAAGCCTGAGGGGCAGTGCACTTGGTAACAAATTCAGCCGTATAACCACAAGTTTTTAGCCCTTTTAAGTGTTTCATCCACATGGATACAGCGTTTGGGTGACTGAAAATGCACTTTTAAACAGGCCCCAGACTGGATAAATCTGAAAACATATATGCCTTGCATTTCCATGTGGACAGCAAATACCCATGGCTTCAGAAACAAAGACATCACAGCCCCATCTCTCCCTTAAACCACACGATCAAACCCCAACAAGGACTGAAACAATGTCTGTAGAAGCTGCTGAGCCTGTTTTGGATTCAACAGCAAAATTATCTGCTCCTCTGCAACCACCATGAGCAAAGAGAGGGCAAAGAAACAGCAGATTCTAGTGCTTGCTTATAGGGTTGTCTAGGGCTGGACAATTAATCGGGTTTTGATCGTGATTTTAATTTTGCCATCTGACAATCATAAAAACATTATAATCGAAGAAAAACGATTAATATGCCACACAGTGTGGAGTGCCATCTATGCAACTTCCTGCGCTTCATAGTGCTTCTGTGTTAAACGTGCAGCCACAGCAATTGTGTGTGACTTATGAGGATCAATAATACTGTATATGCCGCTCGCTGGTTCTTTAAAGTTGTGTTATATCAATACTGAAGTTTTTAAATAAATAAATAATTGTGTATATTAGTTGTGATTTCAACTGGATTCTTATTTTAACCATAGTCGTCCAGCCCTAGGGTTGTCCCAATCCGATATTGATATTGGTCCGATATCAGCAAAAAACTGATATCAGATTATATCAGCCTGCATCTATAATCTCCAATATAAGCACTCTGATACAAGTAGTCCATTATAATTCATTTTGCATTCATTTAATTTAGTTGTAGAATATGTTTAAGTTAAACAGAGTGGTTATTTTGCAATTTCAAAACACATATTTTAGTTTCTGGATTCTGGATTCACTTAGATTACTTTTCAGGATCTTCTAATTTAATTTTTATTCATTTTACAGTCCATACTACAAAATAAGTAATAAAAGCATGTTTGATTCAATCTGATATCATATCTGATCATTATCGGAATCAGCCAATACTCAAAGCTGCAATACCGGTATTGTATCAGAGGTGAAAAGGTTGTATCGGTACACCCCGACTTGCTTAAATTTCTCATGATGCACAGATCTAGCTGCTTCAGTTTTCCTCTCTCCCTGCCAGCTTCCAGCCAACTAAGCCACTGGAATCCCCCCACTTCTCTGACATTTTACCAAGAATCCACTGAAAACTGCACTCATTTGTGCATTTGCAGGGTGTCTCCATCATGGCGCTTCCCTCACAAGATGATACTCCCTCTATCTTTTCCTTGGTTAGCAAATCAGCTGCCAAATCAACATTGAGTATACTTGAGGCCACAAATGCACCCAAATATGGCCTATAGTTTGAATACATCACTGTCAGTGTGGGCAGGTCATGCCACAGACATGTCAGGGATCAGCCAAGACCCTATCAGGGGAAGTAGTGAAATGCCAGTGCTCCATGTCTGCTGCAGCATTACAGCGTCACGTACAGGCCTGGCAAATGTACAACAGTGCTACCAGTGTTTTCTTGTGGATGGACACATTTCCTTAAAAACTATCGTCTTCACAGAGAATGTTTCAAAGGCAAGCATGATCATGCATGTTTTCCGTTGTCCTCTGTTGATTATTTGTCGAACTGGACTAGTTTTAATTGGTGAAAACTAGACAGTCACTAATAAAAACAAGGGTACATGGAAAAAAAACTAAATTAACTGACATTTTCATCAAGAAAAAAAACTAGATGAAAATGTTCGACATAGACTTAATCCAATCAGACCTAATTTGGTCATGTAGAAAGTAGAGACAAGTTATGAATATATCCAATCACAGCTGCTTTGGTTGTGTGGAAAGGTTGGATGAGTTCAGAGGGACATCCAATCACAGCTGCCTTAGCTTGGTGGTGGTGGGATAAGTTGTGGAGCGATCCAATCAGAGCTGCTCTCTTTATGTATTGATATATTCATGTAGAGCAGGTTCACTGTTTGTTGTCAGTTCTGGTATTGTAAATGAGATGTTCTGCCAGGTAGCCTGAATAAAGGTGACTGCATTTCACACAAAAGTCAAATTTGTTTCTGTTCATTTATACATTCAAACCAAACCAGCATTAAACTAGAAAAGCACTCGGAGAGCGTAGACCTCCGCCAGCGCCACAGTCCTCAGCCATATTGTGATTTTCCTACCTTTATTTCATGTAAATATTTAGATTCCTTGACCATGAAAACATACCATTACCAACTGGATTCATAATGATATCTATTTTAGTTCAGTAGTTATTCACAGAAATCACATTTTTCGCCATGGTGGCCAGATGCTGATCCGGATCAACACCAAAATTGAATCAGTTCCTCTTTTTCCCATGCTGAACATTTCCTGAAAATTTCATCAAAATCCATCCATAAATATTTGAGTTATTTTGTTTAGACGGACAGACAGACGGACAAACAAACTCTCCCGAAAACATAACCTCCTTGGCGGAGGTAATTAATAATGTCTTACCCTTTATACTTCATATTTTAGTCGACTAAATTTACAGCAGATTCCATTGACTAAAATGTTGTGAAATTTCATCAACTAAAAATATACTGAAATTTAAAATTTTAGATGTCTAAAATATGACTAAAACTAAAATATATTTCAGGCAAAAGACTATATAATTTAATCAAAAGTGCTGTTAAAATTTACAGTGTGCAGGAGGTAGTGCTGGTGGCAAGACGGTTGCAAGATCATTTTACAATCATAAGAGGCCTTTCTGTGTGGAGTTTGCATCTGCTCCCCTCCACACATGGAGTTTCTTCAACTACTCTAATTCAAAACCAAAAACATGCTTATTAGTTTAATTGCTGACTCTAATTTGCTCGTTTGTGTGAGTGTGAATTGTTGTCTGTCTCTTTGCCAGCTCTGTGATTGGCTGGTAAGCTCCTCTTTCAGTAACAGCTGGGATTGACCATGAGATACTTCAGTCATTCACATTCATAACGGGCCAACCAGATGATTTAGTAGGCTGGCGCTACTGCCCTGGTGTAAAGGACAAAATGCAGGATTCTTCATATTACAGTCGCCAAAACATGTCGTAAGTGGAACCGATATGATTTGCCTTTGAAAAGTCTTTCCTGCTGTCGTCACACTCGTAGCTCCCACCTCTTCTGCCTTTAAAAGAATGCTGATTGGGCCGTGCATCTGCAAACTGAGCTTGATTGCTTTGCAAGACAGATCTGAGCGATTACACTGAATCAGGTGGATCCAGCTGCTCTGCAAGGGAAAAAAAAATCTGCAGTTGATGGTAAAACATAAACAAGGGTAATTTCATATTTTCAGTTTCATGTGAATGAAACATAAAACAGTAAATTACTTAATCATCAGTCGGTACTTCAGTCGTCTTAATTCTTCTGTTGAAATCCTGAAAATGTTTGTGGCTATAAAAATAAAGTCTGACTACTCTGGGGTGAAAATGCAGTTTGACGTCACTGTATCAACAGGAACCTTAAAAAGTGTGATCAAAAAGCATAAAATACAATCTGCAGCTCACATTAGTCAAGCCCATTTTATAGCGGCATGAGTGAGAACAGTCTGTGTTTATTTACCAAGACGACATATGTTAGCTGAAGCCTGCAGAAGATGATGAAAGGCTGACGGATGTGTTTCATTTATCACTTCATTTCTCCTCTATTCCTCCTTCCTGTTTGATTTTTGACCCGCTCCTCATTTCTCTACATCTTCTTTCCAGTTTCTAAAATAAATATAGCTGCTGTCCTCGCCCGTTTTTCACAGTGTTGAGTGTGGCACTGCTTGTAATGAATTAGCCACACAACAATTCTTAATAATATATTGAACCATCAACCAACAGCCTTCATAAATCGTTGTCATTTCCTCTCTAGTTTCTGTCTCTATATGTCTGAGCCTCAGAGTCGGTGAGTGGCAGAAAGCAGGGTTTGGTAATTGATGTTACTTTTGATAACCAGGCTCTCTCTTAGCATATGATTTCAGCATTTGTTAAGCTGTCATTACCTGCTGTTTGTTTTTAATGTGACACCTGGACTGGTAGAAATCTTAATTTCATGGAAAATATGCAACAATAACATCAGGAATTGGTCCGATTGAAGTTAAAATAATTTCATTATTCCTTAAATTTGTGGTAAAATCTGTGGGCTTAACTATTCTTTAAATTGTTCTTGCCAAACCAGCGGTGCTGGTTCCCTGAGATGGTTAGCACAGCAAGCATGAAGACATGATCTTTTCTGCCGGTCCAGGTTCTGTTCAATCCCACCTGTGACCAGTTAGCTGGCAGAGTGTATTTTCTTAACTGGAGAAAGAACAATCTCTCCTATCAATAAAGGCACAAAATGCCCAAAAAATATACATTAGACTCAGGTTGATATCCATCATTATTTAAAAAGCTTATACCATCACGGCTTCATGTTCATCATCAAACTCAGGTCACAGCTCTAAATGTTTCTGTACCATTAGCTGAGGATCTTCGCTGCCTCAAATAACAAAAACAAAACAGACTAAATTCTGTCCACACAGAGATAAATGTAGGTGTATTCACACCTAATCGTATCAGTGTTTCTTCCACACAGATAACTGTGTGCAAAAATGCACACCTTTGAAAAATGATGTGGACAAAGAATACAGATAGTTTCAGAAACAATGGTGGATTACAGTGTCTTGTTCATGCTGCAGGAGCTCCAGGGGAATGTTGTGGCTTTTACAGCAAAATCTTATTGTCCTCCAAGACTTTCGTGAGCAACAAGAGGAAATGGACAACAGCAGACACCATGTCTGCAGCAGCATCTGTGAACAGCTATTCAAGATATGCTATGTCTCAAACCAGTGTCTAACCGAAGCAGCTTGGTTGTGGAAAATTAGGTGGATGTAAACAAACTGAAGCATGTGATAACTCTGCCCTGTTTCTGTGGCTTGTTTTCTCCCACAACTCTTTTAACTACACAGAGAGTTTGGCACCATGGACAGATGTATATAGCATTAGAATCTGTCCTGAGATTACTTTTTTTTTTTTTTTTTTTTCCCCTTGTTTGCATTGTCTTTTCAGCTGGGCCCTGTGTCTGATGACAGCGTTAGAAAGACCAATGCATTTTTTTTTCTAGCAGTTGGAGATATGTGAGTACGATTCACTGCTACAGTGACCATCACCAGCCCTCCCTGTAGGCTACTCCATCTAATCAAACTTTATTTAACCCCTGATGAGAGCTGAAGGGGAGGGCCGTGCCACACCACAGTGTGAAAGAAGGGGAAATAGTGACAGACAAGACAGGACGAGACAAGACAAACGGAAAGGAGGACAGACAGGCAGTGTTACTGATTGAGCAGTCCAAATGTTATGCTGATCTAAGCTCCTACCGGAATTAAAGGCAGTAAGAAACCCAGGACACCAGAGAAGTGGGGTCTGGGGGAGGTGAGTACACAAGGATCAGATATGGAGGAACATGCATCGCAGGATGTGAGCAGATGTGTTAAAGTGTCCAACTCCTGTCCTGAGATTACTGAACAGAGAGAGAACTGAGCTGTGACGCTGTGGCACACATTCAGGCTCATGCACCTCAAACCCCACTTCAAAACAACCTGAACTATCCCTTTAAGGGACAGAATGTTGCTGCAAGCCACACTTTTTATCTTTTATAGCGAAGTAATCTGAGAACCACGTATAATTTTCTTTCCACTTAGCCACTTTGTGTTGTTCCATCACATAAACTCTCAATAAAATTCATTGTTTGTGGTTGGAGCTTGACAAAAGGTGGAAAAGTTTAAGGGTATAAAAACTTTTTCAAGCTACTGTATGTGACTTCATGTCTCTCTGCAGGCAAGTGAACTCTTGAGGAACTGCCACGCTTTGAGCTCCTGTATTTGCTTCATTTCTTAACACTGAAGGTTGCAGCTTAGTTGAGCCAAGAGTTCAGCTACTAATCTTTTTTAAATATAACACAACAAAGTCTAAAAGCTCTCCTTGTTCTCTTATGCTAATGTGTTTTCTCTTCAGTTAGTAGCTCTTTCTAAGTACATTGGCAAATATGGTACTTGACTGTGAATTAGTATTAAGATCATATAAATCCCTCTGTGCCTGGAAGCAAACAATGAGACCAAACAGACAGTATTGTTTTGTTTGCACTATCCTAGACTCTGCCCTGGATTTATGTCGTCTCCAGAGGCCCTGAGTGTTTAGCAGGATGAGACGGAGGAAACAACAGTGAGCACTCGAGAGTCTGTCTGTTTCCTCAGAGCTACACAGGACTTTAGCAGAATCTACCACAGCCTGCGTTTGGAAACAGGTGTCGAGAGAGCTGCGAGGGTGACTAATGCTGCGAAAAGCAAAGAGGACAGACGGCGGGGTGAGTGTGTGGCGTCAGATCGGCTGCAGCGGCCAGGTGTGATTATAATGGGCCAGTTTAACAGAGAGCAGCAGCACTAAACTTAGTCACTATGACTCACCTGAGAGGGGGCCAGTTAACATTTCAGTAATTAGGAAATCTTGATTTTCACATTTCCATTTAGGTTTTTGATGATATAACCTAATCCATGCACTTGTAGGCTTTCATTTTGACACAGTCTGTTTGATCTGGAGTATATGAAAATAGGCTCAGTAACAGTCCTGTTTCAGGATTTGATATTTGAACCCCTGTGAATGTCAGAGGCATGAGGCTGAGCAATATGGCTTAAAAGTCAAATCTATGATTCTTCCATGCAAAACTTTGAGTTTAATTTTCAGCAAATGTTCTGCCATGTTGAGGAATAACCCTTAAAGGAAAAGTTAGGTTTCTACAGCTTTCACATTGTTTATAGAATGAAGCAGAACAATATACTCACCCAGAAGGCTTTCCTGGTCCAAACAGTGCTTCGGGAGATATTTAGATCCAAAATCGAGTGGCGGACATCCGTATAATGGCAGCACACGGGGCATACAGCGCCGCTCCTAAAACTGCATTAATCGTTCAAAAACTCATTAGTTTCACCAATATTCTATCATGGTCCACTCGGGCTACTCCGAAAAACTGGAAGAAGACAGTCGTTGTGTAGCCAGCTGTCTTCCCCTGAAACAATGAGCCGCACTGCGCAGGCGCGGAGCAACCGTCTTCTTCTTCAGTTCAGAGGTCAGCACAGTCACACAACATGTCTGGAGTGACTCAGACTGTCGTGGAGGAGTAGCGTGAGCGGACCATGATAGAATATTGGTGAAACGAATGCGTTTTTGGACGATTAATGCAGTTGTAGGAGCGGCGCTGTATGCCCTATGTGCTCCCATTATACGGATGTCCGCCGCTCCATTTTGGATCTAAATATCTCCAGAAGCACTGTTTGGATCAGGAAAGCCTTCTGGGTGAGTATATTGTTCTGCTTCATTCTATAAACAATGTGAAAGCTGCAGAAACTGAACTTATCCTTTAAGAAGAACAAAAAGAGCAACAAACCGGGCCGGAAACGGAGATCACACAAAACCCCTGTTTATAAAATCAGGCACATTGAAATTCATAAACTTGGTCAAATTTAAAACAGCACTAGAAATGAATAAGAAAGAAATAATCTAGTAACAAATAGAATCTGGGAAATGTTTACAGAAAGGGAGGGAGGTTATAATCTTATGGAAAATATTTGGAAAAAAAAAACAAAAGGTTTAAACAACAATAAAAAGTTTCTGCATGTTGAGCTGTGGGGTGACTTTATAGAACAATATGAATATGGAGATAAAACAAAGTAACAAACATAAATGTGAGTAAAAAGAGGTATAAAAAATTGTCTAAAACAAGTATGTGGAAGAAGCAGTGTGCAATCTAAGAGTGATGGGGGGATTAATAAATCAAAAATACTGTGTTGGAACTGGTTAGTATTTGATATATAATGTATAGGTATTATATATAAAATTGTAATATTTCTATGGATATTTACAAAATATGTATATGCATGTATGTAACTAAGTCTATATTGATACTAACGTTATATGTACAGAGTATATATTATATATTTTGAAGTGTATATGGGTATAAACATATTTAAATGGGTTATGTTTTATAGTGTATGTATGTACCATTTGCATAGATGTTAAAGCAGAATATATCTTTATATGATCCATGAGAAGCAGTAGGGGGGTAGGAATTCATAAAGTACATACTTCTTCCTCCTTTTTGAATCTGTATTAATATTTTTTTTCTTTGTATTTAAATGGCATTTCTCTATTTTCATTTCTTTCTATACATGTTTGAAATAAATTCAAATCAATCAATTAAAAGAACTCCTTTGCACACCTGAGGCAATTTTTGTGTGAATGAATGCCGCATTCATTTTCTGAATCTATTGCTAGTAAATAAAAGCTTACAAAATGTAGCCAGGCAAAAGCAAAATTGTGGCTTTAATTGTTTTTGTAAATTGACAAAAAGTTGTCCTTAGCATAATTCAGGCTGGTATGGAGGTGTCTTGGTTGCAGAAGTGGAATTTTTCTTGGTCTGTAACCTCACAGGCTCCAGTGATCGTCTTTGAGACTATGATGCCTGAGTCAGCAAAGTCATTCACGAGAGTCTTGGAAGTTGTTCTGGGGTCTTTAGATGCATTTCTCACTACTTTTCTCAGCAGAGTCTCTGAAATCTTTCTCTTCCCCTCACTGCCAGGCTTGTTCTGTGCTGTCGTTCTTTTTGAATGTCTCAATACTTCTCATTCCAGTTCTTGACACTCAGAAATGCTGTGATATCTTTTTATACCTTAATCCAGCTTTGTGAGCATCAACAGGTCTTTTTCTCAAGTCTGATTTCCATTGCCATAATAGTTCCTCAAGTAACAAACTCTGAAGAGCTGATCCGCGTCGTGAAAACTGTTTTATTTGCCTGATAGATCCCATTAAATATGTTGACGTAGTGTTAATAAACTAAATGTATCAGATATTGCAATGCAAACAGCGTAAAGATGTATGATTCATGTTTTTATCTCTTATTCTGCACATAATGGAGACACTAAATGTTGATCACCTCAGTGCTTTCCCACTCTCTCTCTCTCCAAAACAACATGATTTAGTGACTTGTCGAGGCAAAATTCACCAAAACTCTTTATTTTTGGGAAACAAGGGCGCCAGTTTTTTTAATAATCATCTCTGTAGTGGTTATTTGTCATAAAAAAATAGCTTTAAAAAAAAAAAAAAGGAGCTAACTTCGACAAACAGCCGCGGTGCACCATTCTGGTTGGGTTGTACGCAGGCATTATGAAATTCAATGTTGACCCAAGATTCAGCGTTTTTGTCACTTACTCGGATCAAAAAAAGATTAACAAACATTGTAAACCACGTCTCATCGACCTGGTAAAAAAAAACGGTACCACTTCCTGGTGCATGAACCCCAATGACCCAACTCCCTACCTATGTGGGAATCCTAACAGATCACAGCCAGGCACAGTGCCTATTGCTCCCTGGTGTTTACAAGACAAAACCAACACAAAATACATTAATTTTCAATAATAACCGGGGAAAATAGCTCAGACAATCTCTTTATATCAACCTCTGATTATGTTCTGGCCCACAACAAAGTGAGTTTGTAGAATTTGGTCCAAACTTAATAGAGCAATCAAACACAATCAGGGTATCAGCTCAACAGTTTCTGTAAGTGGTACAATTAAATGCCTTTTCAGCTCTTTGACCTGCAACTGTTAAGCTTAGGGCACGCTTCATAACATGGGCACATTATCACCATCAGGGTCCAGAGTTTGTAGGACACACTGGTTTCTCATACCTGACTGAAAAAGCCACCCTGCAGCTTCCCCTGTAAACAAATCGTTTCCTTTTAAAAGAGTCAGAGGAACAGAGCAGAGCTGCCCGTGGCGGCTTCACAGAGTACCGGATCTGTCTGAAAACTAAACACTCCACCGTCCGCCCACTGCCTGACAGCCAAGACGCTGCTTCCACTGTCTCCTGGTATTAGTGCTGCTCAGCTGGGCAGAGAAAAGGGATTCCTTAAAATTCAAAAAGATCGCTTTGGGCTTTTATGGCATCTCATCGGGTTGACGCTCCACGCAGCAGTTGGAAAAGTTGTGCCCTCTCTGAGAAGATAAACTGTGCATTTCACTCTTGTTATTTTACGGAGCAGTAGGAGACAAGCATTATAAGGTAGACAGATGCAGCTTAAGTTGAACAGCGGGGTTCTGTGGGAAATCAACTCAATGGAGGACAGGGACCAAAGTTGAGCATATTTCAGCATCAATACCAAAACTATCAAGGTAAACCGCATTTTAAACATCATTGCAATATGAAAATGTGTGATTAACACATCAAAAAGGATGCCTAAGAGGGGGTAAAATAGAAAAAAAACTAAAATCTCACCTTGTTGTGTCCCTCTCATCCCTGCCACGAGTTTTATTACTTATTTTCTAGTACAGACTGTAAGAAAAGGTTTGATCAAGTGAGATTATTCAAACTGCGAACAGTAGTCAGCAATAGTAGGTATAAGAAAAACTGAACCATTTGCTATTAACCGATGTGTTCAATAAATTTTAACCTTAAACAAAAGAATATAGTACAATTACATAAAATAAATGAAAAATAAATTTGAAGACCCTGAAAAGTAACCTCAAGAAATCCAGGAAAAACAAAAACATATATTTTTAAATTACAAAATAACCACTGTGTTTAACTTACACATAAGCATGATTTACAACTCTATTACATAACTAAAAATTAAGTTAAAATTGACTGCTTGTATCGGAGTGCTTATATCGGATATTTTAGATGCAGGCCGATAAAATCAGATATTTATTTATTGCTGATATCGGATCAGGACACCCCTAGTCTTCTAGTCAGTGTTTATTCTGTCCCCATTAATGTAGTAAAACTATCAAAAAGAGGCGGGGGTGTGATAGCAGCGAGACAGGGCAGTTTGGTAAAGAAGTCAAGACATTGCAGCAGTCACACAGCCAGCCTGATGTATGCGAGGCTGTTGTCCCTGTAACAATAACACAGAGCTTCCAGGTGACCTTTCTGTTATTTTTTTCTCAATTTTTTACATGCTTAAAATAGATATTCATTTATTCATTCAATTACTGACCTCTACACCTTGCATGGCACAACTTCAAACCACTAAAAAAATCACCCTAAGCGGTTGGATCATTAAATATTTGAGAGCCCAAAGTTCTATTAGAACTGGGTTAACCCCATCTGTGGATGGAGATCAATGGCTGCTATTCCCAAGTTCAGCAGTGAACTACAAAGCTCCTCACTGCTGTACTCTCTGTTCTGTCCAACAACTGTTTGAACTTGAAAACCTCAGAGAGAAAGTTTAAGAAAACTTTCTACAAAGTTTTACCAACATTTTGTCAATACGAGCATTGTGCCGAGTGTTCTGTAAGGAGGTCAGATAGTCTTAGATGATATCCGGAGGGTACAGCATACCTGTTTCTCTCTGTACGCCTGCATTATAACAGAGAACTTTTCAAAATTTTTCAAGGACTTTTAAAAGATTCAAGTCTGGGTTGTGGCCAAGAGTTCCATTCCCATCATGCCCCTTGTGAGGATTTACAAGAGAAAACATACAATGGAACACGAGT
Source organism: Scarus forsteni (assembly GCA_036419115.1). Taxonomy (NCBI): domain Eukaryota; kingdom Metazoa; phylum Chordata; class Actinopteri; order Labriformes; family Labridae; genus Scarus; species Scarus forsteni. The sequence continues at coordinate 36,154,993 of JAZDUH010000327.1, read as the reverse complement.
ATGAGATGTTATGTGAAAGAATTACTGGTCAATAAACTGAGTGTCAGCTAAAAGTATGAAAAAAGCGTCTTAACATCATTAAACATGATGGTCATCCTGCTGCACACCCTGTAGCACACATCTACCCCCTCCTTCCTCCTCTCATAGTGTGGCTCATCGTCTTTGCTGGGTTTGTGGTGCATATTCACAATTAACTATGAATTAAACTGTAAATGTTTTGAGTTATGAGAAACATGAGAGTAGTTCACTCTAGAGACAAAAAGCACTCGTACCACCAGAGATACAAAGAAGCCAATTCTGATGTCATCACAGCATGGGCCTGAATGCCGGGCACTGTATGAGTTCCTTTGTTTAATATTGCAAATTTTACATCTTCAGTGCTTTTGATGACATAATTTCTTTGTTTTAACTCTGTAAAACACGATGAATCTCTGTATAAATAGTGCTCTAGAATTAAATTGTCTTGCTTCGCCATCTTGGAGGCATTTCAAAGCCCAATTCATCTCTGTTAGATGCTATTATGTTGACGTTATTACTATTATGTTAACACAATCTTTTTTGTTGTCTGAATTTACATGTGACTTACAACTTTGTAAAGCCCTTTTCCTTCATCTTCTCTGAACTTCTCCACAAAAATAAAGATAACAGAACACATTATTGATCAATTTGTTTTTTTTCAAGGTGCTTAAACAAAAAAGAAAATCATATATGGGTATTTATGATGGTAAATTCTCTTGCAACAACAACTTTCAAAATGTATGAGTTTGTTGTGTTTAAATTTCATTTTTTTGGGTGAATCTCTGTCAGCCACAGCTACTGGTAATTTACTGTAACTTTATTGGTTGTTTATTTTTGACATGTATGAAATATCACCATACATCATAAAATTTTGTTTACAGCAGATTCCTGTAAATAGGGTAATTTTTATCTGTAATTTTAACATACAACTGCTGCTAGCATTCAGAAAATAGAACTGTTGGTTTTCACAACAGAAATATTTAAAGCATCAAGTTTCCTGACATGAAAAATAAAAATCAAGGTCTGATTTGCTTGTCATAAGAAAGAACAACTTGCCAACAAAACAAGTAACAATTTACATGTTAAGACTAGAGTTTAAAAACTAAGCTGCGTGTGTACATCCTCTTATGTTATAATTGTTAGTTTTTTTGTATTCACATCATTTTTGTCTTGACCTAAATTTTATTTATAAAATGCTCAGACATACACAGTTATGTTAAGTGCTGTTTGCATATTAGGTGACTGTGGATTAAAATAGTGTGACACATTTCTTACTAAAATTACTAAACTACCAGTGGAAAGTTGAAGCATTCTGCAGTGTAAGATCAATAATATTTTTCAACACAATTTTCCAGTTTAGACGCCGTTCATTGCAATATGATTAATTGAATCATTTAGAAATGATTCACTGTTGTTTTCATATTAGTGAGTATTGTGTTAAGAATGGTGATCGCAGTATCAGTTATTATAATGAGATGGTCATTTTTATATTACTGAGCAGCCATATGCTACCAATAAAAAATGTTAATTTTTCTTCATCTAAAAACATGTCCTTGAATGTAGTACCTTAAATGCTTTCTGGAAACATTTTTTTCACAAATTTTTATCAACTTTCTACAGGTTTTAAGATCCTTGAACACTTTGTTTTGAAACCTCAAAGAAAAACCTGCATGAAAAGAGAATATACCTCCAAACCTGAGAGCAGCCTTGGACTTCTTTACTCTACAACAATATAAACTTCTATCTCTTTGGCTTTGTGAGTTGATAAAGAGCCAAGAGAACAGACTGTCAGACAATATGACAGCAAAGCTGGAAACTAAAAGCTGTTTAAAAACTCTGCTCTTCAGATGGAGCTTTACACCCACTCACATTCACAGAGGGAGCTGTATTATCTTAAATGAACGACGTGGACACGAGTTGAGGCTCCGCACAGGCGAGAGCGTAATGAAGCGATCCAAACCGTCGCTTGCTGGACTGATGCTCCGCTGACTCCTTTAGTGCCAGGAGGAAAGGCCTTTCTGTTGCCATCGCTGGTTTCTGAAGGAGACTTGAGCCTGCGGGGTGACGTGAAGTCTAATTTTCCTCAGAGCCGTGTTCACTAAACAGGAAACAGTGTGGGAGTAAAGAGCGTGCTGCAATAGCGCGCGACCCCTCCAAAAAACATTCAATGACATGGCAATGTGCACTCAGTCGACCATGAGTGCTAAAAATGAGATAATGAGCGGAAACAGTTGGAGCTGAGCACATGGACGCATGCTGACAATGTGAACCAAGCAATCAGACGGCTCAGACGTCCTCTACAACACGCCAGGATCACGCCATTAAAGGAAAACAAACAAGCAGCCAGGAAATGCCATGACTAAAATCAAACGTCAGTGCAGTGAAGGAGTACGACCTCTGCTGATTAATGATGCATTCATACAGAGGTATATGCTGGATAAAGACGGGCAAAGATTTATGTGAACAGCACCGGCATGTCCATCCCCAAGGCTGCATAAACAAGCCATAAAGACATCCTACTAGACAGCAAGGGTTTTCACAATTTATTTCACCATGATTGTTCATCAGAGTGAATATTTGATCCCTCAGAAAGAGCTCTTAATTTGCAGTTCAGCAGGATGTGCCTGGTTTATTCTAATCAATCAGATCCATCATGAGCTCCAAAACAAAGACACTGAGTCTGCAGGCTCAACCTGAAGAGGTGGAGCTACACGAGCGACGACAGCAGGAAGTGACTGCTCATACAGGGATTAGCACCTCTCGGCATTAAAGATATACCCCCTTCAATCCAGACATGACCTGATGACAGTTTGTTCTTTTTTTTTTTTTTTTATTTAGACTGTAAAATGGTTGCAGGTAATTTGATGGTAGGTTGTTGTTTATATTTTAACAGTTGTATTACTGTACTTTCACTTTCACTCGCACTTTAACAACTTTATTTTTACTGTTTTATTGACTCTTTGGTCCTTCCTGTGTTGTTATTTACAGGAGGGGTGCGCAACTGGTGGTCAAGGGGCCACATGCAGCCCTTCTTCTTTCTCAATATGGCCACCAGTCAATTTAGAATATCAAAAAATGCATTTCTAGAGAAGGAAACAGGACAAAATCAACAAAGAAAAAAATAAAAAAATTAAAATCCAAGAGAATATAGCTGTAATTATCTTTTTCAAGCTGTAATTTAAAAGCCACAAGTTTATTGTTCCAATTTACAATTCTACAACTTCATTAGTCTATTTCATGCAACAGTAATAACACTGTATTTTAATTTATAATTATACCCCTGCATAAATACTGTTAAGTTTACAAAAGTCAGTTACGGTGTATAAAGGATATGTCTGCTCCGATTACGACTTGTTTTGGTGACAGTTTGTTCTTACATTCTGTATTTTACTCCATGGCAGTTGTGTCTGCCTTACACATCATCTGATTCACCTGTTATGGATGTAATTAATAGACCAATCATCCAATCATCTGCCAGATACATTTCAAAATTCCCATTCCCAAACACTTTTTTTGTGCTGTTTTCTGAATGGACTAATGAAATATCAGCCTCATTTCAGCTGTGCGGTCTGATTTGGTTCAGACAGTTTGGAGACAGTGCAGTTTGGAGAAGTAAACCCTGATCTTCTTTTCAATGCCAGCTGTACCTTCACTTGAGGGCTGGGATGTGATCCGGGAAGAGAGTCACGCAGTCAACATGAATATGCAACATTTTTTAAAGCAACAGCAGTTAAGAAATTACCTTAATCCACATTATTGTTAAACATGGCGAGGTATGTATTTTAGTTGTGGTTGCATGTAAACTGGTGATTTTTGTCATCAATCAACAGACTGCAGCACTTTTAGCTCTACCCTTTATGGGTCTATTTGGTTTGTTTTGCACCTCAGCAGTTGTGCCAAAAAGTGGGACGGTACTGGAAGGTCATATGGGAACTTCTCTTCTTATGAAAGTGAAAACAGCAGGAAATAGGTGCTGTACTGAACTGTACAGCTTGGTGGAAATGCAGCTTTATTGAACAGCCCACCTGATGTGTCAGGTTAAGTGTCTGGGTGACTTCTGGTGCTCTGCAGAAAGCCCAAAATTGCTGATCAAGGAACTGGAGTTAGGTGAACTTTCACACCGGCTTCATTTTTCTTCAGTAGAGGTTTCAGCTTGGTATTTCTATTAAGCTACAGAATATTGAGATAGTATTCTTGGTCCATATTTTCCAGCTCTATCTACAAATATCAGCCGATGTCCCCAGTAAAAAGGATGGAGTTTGTATTCTATCAGAACTTTCCACATTTCCATACAACTTCCATTGGACTTAATGGAAAGTGGATTTATCTCAGACTTGGACAGCACTCAGGACTTACTGAGAGAACTCTCCTGTTTAGTCATGAGATACTCAGCACATTTAAACTCAGCCAATACTGAGTTGAAAAAAACATAACTATTTATCTTTTCTGAAGCTAGAAGGAGTTCAATCAGTGGTGAGAGCAAAAACAAACAGAAATAAAAGCTTGAAACAGAGACAGCAGATGCTGCTGGAGCGGTGGCTCAGAGGATCTGGCGCAGAGGAGTGTTTAAGATGCCAGCAGTGAGACAGTGAAGACGGAGGATCGTCCACATAAAGCAAGAGGATTCCTCAGGGAAACATGGATATCCGAAGTAAACCATTTGCTCCAACATATTTCATTTTGGTAACATTATTGGCACTTATCTGCAAGTGTTAAAATAATAATTATGAAGCAATGAATGCATTGCTTTAACCCTCAGGTGCCTCATGTCCTTTCAGATCTCTTCAGCACTTTTTTTCAGAAAAATTGCTTTGCATTTTGAACGATATTGTATTCATTTTTTACACAAAAACAATTTTGAATCAGTTTTTCTGAATTTTGATGATACTGATGATCAAGGTCTACAATTCTCTGTCAAAAAATCAAAGAAAAAAAAACAACTTGAGGGACCCTCTGTCTACTTTTGGACATGAAACCTATTTTTTCACGACAAATAAAGACATGCAAAGATGGCTGAGACCTTTGATATACACTATATTGCCGAAAGCATGCACTCACCCATCTAAATAATCAGAATCATGTGTTCCAATCATTTTCATGGCCACGGGTGTATAAAATCAAGCACCTAGGCATGCAGACTGCTTTTACAAACATTTGTGAAAGAGGAGTTCAGTAAATTCCAGCATGGAACTGTGATAGGATGCCACCTGTGTAACAAATCCAGTCATGAAATTTCCTCGCTTCTTAATATTCCACATTCAACTGTCTGCTGTATTATAAGAACATAGAAGTGTTTGGGAATGACAGCAACTCAACCACAAAGTGACCACATAAACTGACGGAAAGGGGTCAGTGGATGCTGAGGCACATAGTGCCTTCAGACGCTACAGACCTCCAGACTACATGTGGCCTTCAGATTAGCTCAAGAACAGTGTGCAGAGAGCTTCATCGATGGGTTTCCATGTCCGAGCAGCTGCATCCAAGCCACATATCACCGAGTGCAATACAAAGCGTTGGATGCAGTGGTGTAAAGCACACCACCACTTGACTATAGAGCAGTGGAGACGCGTTCTCTGGAGTGACCAATCAAGCTTCTCCATCTGACAATCTGATGGACAAGTCTGGGTTTGGCGGTTGCCAGGAGAACAATACTTGTCTGACTGCACTGTGCCAACTGTAAAGTTTGATTAAGGGGGGATTATGGTGTGGGGGTGTTTTTCAGGAGCTTGGCTTGGCCTCTTAGTTCCAGTCAAAGGAACTCTGAATGCTTCAGCACACCAAGACATTTTGGACAATTCCATGCTCCCAACTTTGTGAGAACAGTTTGGAGCTGGCCCCTTCCTCTTCCAACATGACTGTGCACCAGTGCACAAAGCAGGTCCATAAAGACATGGATGACAGAGTCTGGTGTGGATGAACTTGACTGGCCTGCACAGAGTTCTGACCTCAACCTAATAGAACACCTTTGGGATGAATTAGAATGGAGACTGAGAGCCAGGCCTTCTTGTCCAACATCAGTGTGTGACCCACAAATGGGCTTCTGAAAGAATAGTCAAAAATTCCCATGAACACACTCCTAAACCTTGTGGACAGCCTTACCAGAAGAGTTGAAGCTGTTATAGCTGCAACAGGTGGATCGACGTCATATTGAACCCTATGGATTAGGAATGGGATGTCACTTAAATTCATATGCAAGTCAAGGCAGGTGAGCGAATACTTTTGGCAATATAGTGTATCTATCTTTAGTGCATCAGAGTAAGTAAATCATCAAATCTAGCTTAAAGCGATATTCCGGGATGGAACAAGTTGGGTCCTATCACAAGGTTTAGGGCAGAAATTACCCCTACAGCAGTGTTTCTGTGCAGCAGAAGCCCACAGCGCCTCGTAGCCAGCTGTGGCTCTGCAGCGGAGGCTGTTCTACGCCACGATGAGAACTAGAGCCTTATTTAGCTGTGTTTTTGTGTGAAAGTAACGCGCTGAAAATTCTCCAAATAAAGTGTGAATGCAGACCAATATCAGATTTTTTCGGTGGGAGTCCGTTTATTTGTGTTTTTGGTCAAGTAAAATATGGCCCCGTCTGAGTGCAGAGGAAATCGGCAAGCGGGCAGGCCCGGAGCAGGGAGGGGGGGGTTTGGTGCGGGCGCCCTGGGCTTCTGCTGCACAGAAACACTGCTGTAGGGGTAATTTCTGCCCTAAACCTTGTGATAGGACCCAACTTGTTCCATCTCGGAATATCGCTTTAAGATGGGCTCAACTACAAAAATGTTTACAAAAAACAGCTAACCTCCTAGCCTTTCATTAATGGAAAGGGCAAACAACCAATCACCACAGAAGATTTTTGGGTCACCTATCAAGTTACTGGCTGGATGCCTCAAAAAACTTTACAAATCTGCCAGAATCTATGAGAAAATTGGTGCTTGATGCTTATTAGCACAACAGTTGTTCGAGAAACAGAAATAAAATCAGCGTTTTTCAACTGGTCTGGAGTCGGGACCCACCATCACTCCCAATGACAAACTCCAGTCCAAGATGGACCCAAAAGGAAAATGTTCTACTTCTTAAATCTATTCAAAGCTGGCACAGTTTGAACTTAAAATGACACGATATCACAGAATGTCAACACACAAAATTTTTTTAATGCTAAATCAAAATGGCCAGCAGGTGGTGATGCTAGAGAGGGAAATAATCTTTACAGGTACATCTAAAAAAAATTAGAATATCATGAAAAAGTTCAATTTTTTTCATCACTCATTTCAGAATGTGAAACCCATATTTTATATATATTCATGACAGATAGAGTGAAACATTTCAAACATTTATTGCTTGGAATTTTGGTAATTCTGAAATGAGTGATAAAAAATATTGAACTTTTTCATGATATTCTAATTTTTTGAGACGTACCTGTACATTCAATTAGCTGTATTTCAAAAAACAGTGCAGAGACAGAAGGTCTAAGGAATATAAATCTAACTACAGAAGTGATAACCCTGGTTTCAGTCTTTTTTACAAACTCAGCAGACCCTTCATGCACAAACTTGACATGAAAAAGTACAACTACTGAGAATCGGTTTCAAAAAGACCCAATAATATGTAGCTTTAGATGAGTGCCTACTGATGGATTATTAAACAAACACTGAACTATTAAAGCCCCGTTTAGATCAGGGATTAAACATGTAGTCAAAACATATAACTGTGTGCAGCGTACAGCTCTACAGTGGTCTTGTACTGTTTGAACTCTTAAAAACACATTTCATTAGATGTTTTATCTACAATCCTACCCTGAGTATTTTCCTTGCCCCACAGAAAAGTTCTCGTCTGTTTCTGGAAGATCAGAGCGTCACGTCACGTTACGTCAAATCATGTCACATTTTATTTAAATACTCTGAATCATCATTCATGGTGCCTCAGGTGGCTTCATGATCGGCTGTTTTCAGCTGGACCAAAGTCTGTGGTACAAAAATACCACATGTGGGCGGTGCTAAAGGACCTCCCATCGTAAAGTCATAAATTCTGTTCAGTTAGGCTGTCACGTTGAGTCTGTGAGCTCTGAAGCCCACTTAGATATCTGCATGGATGCTTTAAACCTTGGAAAGTCAAATGGATGCAGAAAAGATTTAAGTACCATATCAACAACACTTCAGGGAGTGTGGATGATTCTGAGTTGATAAAATTGTCAAATACTTTGCTGCTTGGTTTGCTTTTGACAACTTAGCCACTGGAATACTTTTTATTTATTAAAAAAAAAGCCTTTTCAATTCTGAGGCACTTAAGTCTTTTGTTGTTGAGGTCTAACACATTTTTTAGTCCCACAAATAATCAATTTATACACACATATTTTATTTAATATCCTTAAAGGGACTATGAGGAGAATCTATCACCGGCAACGTAAAGACTCTGCTACCCATGAGCACGCGGGGCGACTGTTGTAATGCTGCGTTCCAGTAACCTCAGAAGTGGGAGTGACATCATCTCCGACTTATCGGCGTTCCAGTTGAAGTCGGAAAAAAACATCCTGATCTACCGGGCTATTGTTAGCTGTTGTTAGCACGCCCTGTGTTGTTGTTCACAAATATCACATGAAGAATGTGATTATCACTATGGCAGCATTTTTGTAAATATAAGTCTAACAATACTATGTGTACAGCTGATCTAGAGCGACACACCCCAGTCAGAAGTGCAAATAAATTGATTACAGGAGCTAAATAACTGTTCACACTGGGGGCATCCATCTTCGATTGTCAACTCGGGGGTGGCGAGGTTTCACCGAGTTCCCAGTAGGAAATTCAGACTTCGGGGGGCAATACAGTTGCAGTTTCCTACTCGGAACTCAAAATTCCTAGTTCTGACTACAACTGGAACGCACCAAAAGACATCTGCAATCCAAAGCGTGTTTGGATAGACCAATCATCGGACCATAGCTCTGCATAACTCTGCATTGCTTTACAACTTGTTTTTTCAACAACTTACAGGATGCAAAGCGACGAGGTAATGTATCTCTTTCTAGTTACGTAGCAGTAGTTTTTGATGTGTGACAACAAGCAATTTTTGGAAAATTTATTATCGTAGTTGTAGCCGGCTATATATCGCTACTTACAGCTCGGTGCTCTAAGACGTATCCGAATAATATAAATTTGCTCTAGTTTTAATTGTCTTGTTCCCGAAGTTGAGTATTCAGGCCAGTCTAGCCCTGTACGACCCGACCGGAAGGCTGAGGAATAGCATTTATAGATAACCTATTTTGATGCTATAAAACTCTTCTTAATGTGTGTATTTCAATCAGGCATATATCTAAAAGTGAGACTTTTTTGTAATTACTTAGAAACTCCTCACAGTCCCTTTAATGTTTCTCATAATATACGTAAAAAAACAAATAAATACAATTTAAAAATTTCTCAAGTGCTTTTTATCCTCAAGAAATATCTGCAAAATCTATCCCATGATGCTGGAAAAACAAACAAATTTGACCTCCAAAACAACGCAATCATCAAAGTTTTTAGACTTAACTGTTGTTCTCTTCATCTGAAATACACACACATTATGAAAACATTTTACCTACTGGTCAAATTGTCATGAACTGTCAAAGCCATCACTGAACACATCATAATATCACCATCTACATATTCAGATCCATCAAGACTTGTTAAATTTGTTTAAGTTTGTTTCTTGTTGTCATCCTGCTGACTTTAGCAAAACCACTTTTATTTTTACCAACTTTTAACCAACAAAGTCTGGGTGAGAAAAGGGCAACAACAAATGACAGCTGGGTGTAATCAATATGGAAAATACTAGGGCTGTAAAGTCCAAGTCGACTGGTCGACTAATTGGTCGATGCGTGCTCAGTCGACCAAAATTCTGATTGGTCGACCAAATGTGTCATTTTTTTCCCCCCTTCAGTTCATTTCATCAGAAGAAACGTATCAAGTGAAATGGGGGTAATTTCTGAGCACCCCCATCATGTCTTAGAACACCATTTTAATGTATTTATCGTTCATTTCAATATTTTTATTCAAGAACATTTCAATATTCTAGTCTAATAATCGTGTATTTGTTTTATAACTGCATGCGCTCTGCCCGCTGCCCGCTCTGCAGCGGCTGCATCCCTCACCCAGTCCGAGCTGGATTTTATGCCTCATATAAACACCCAAATGCAAAAACAACATCACAGAACGAATTGACAATTTATTTCTGAGGGTATGAGGCCCATTGGTGTCGTCGAAAGCCAAGAAAAACATTGAAAACTGGGTATTCAGTGCCGGCGAGCCAGACAATTACGCACGCGCTCACGGCAAAATATGAGGGAGGAAAAAAGAAAAAGCTTCGGAATTAATAGATAAAGATAACAGATGTGTACGTCTCTTCAAATGGAGTCCTATAAGACAGTGACTTCCCATTTCATTGATGAAGACTGGAAAGCAAAGAGTCTTCTGCTTGAGTGAGGTAAAAAAGGAGAGGCGGACACGGGAAGAAACATCGCTGCGGATTATATGAACTTGCCGATGCCTCAAAGGTCAAGCAGAAAGAAAAGTGTCTGTTGTAGTGAACAACGTGGCTAATATGGAACTCTGTATGGAAACACTTAAGGAGTCCCATGAATGGTTTAAGATGCAGGGCATTTGGAGGTGCACCGGACGCGCCGGGCACACTCCCGCCGTGGCTGCAGCGCATTATGTTCTAGCGCATTTTAATAAGGGGCACAAAGCCAAAACTGGGCAAAAACAGAAGCAGAAGCAGGTGCTGATATAAGTTTAATCCAGCAGCAGCACGTCATTTTGTGGCGCATTTTAAAAAGGGACACAACGCAGAAAAACTGGGCTAAAACAGAAGCAGGTGCTGATGTAAGTTTTACTGAGTCGATATAAGTTCTCATGTAAACGTTATTAATATGTTACTGAGAATTGTCACTCACCTCTAATATATATTTACATATATTCCCCATCATGGCACCTGTTAGTGGGTGGGATATATGAGGCACAAAAATGATAATTTTGTTCTCAAATTTAATGTTAGAAATAGGGTGTCCCGATATCACTTTTCCCCTCCGATACAATACCGATATTGCAGCCTTGAGCATTGGCTGATACCGATATTGATCCAATACAATATCAGCCGGAATCATACAGACTTTTATTACTTATTTTGTAGTATGGACTGTAAGAAAAGTCTTGATCAAGTGAGATTACTCAAACAGAGAACAGTAGTCTGCAATAGTGGGTATGAGAAAAACTGATTTGTTATTAACCAATGGGTTGAATACATTTTAACCTTAAGCATTAAAGTAAACTACAATTTAAATAAAATAAATAAAAAAATAAAATTAAGACCCTGAAAAGTAATCTCAAGAAATCCAGTTAAAACAGAAATATATATTTTTCAAATGCAAAATAACCACTGTTTTAAACTTACACATAAGCATATTCGACAACTAAATTAATTAAATAAATAATAAATTAGAATGGACCTACTTGTATCAGAGTGCCTATATCAGATATTTTAGATGCAGGCCGATATAATTGGATTTTTGTTTTTCTGCTGATATCGGATTGATATCCGATATCAATATCGGTTCCGGACACTCCTAGTTAGGAGCAGGAAAAATGGGCAAATGTAAGAATTTGAGCAAGGGCCAAAGTGTGATGCCTCGATGACTGGGTCAGAGCATCTCTAAAGCTGGCCATAATGTTATGCTTCATTAGTGGAGTGATTTTTGTTCACCACAAACATTTGACACATTTGAAAAATTCCAGAGCGACAACGCACAGGTTGGCCTTCCAAAACACTTCATCCAGCACCTTGTTGAATCAGCACCTCAAAGAATTAAGGCGGATCTGAAGGTTAAAGCAGGTCCGACCTTGCAGGATGTATCTAATTAAGTGGCAAGTTAGAGAACAAGGGGTTGGGTCTATGATTGATGGACCTGCATACCAAATCAGAAAGACAATAGAGGCTGATTCATCATTCACCCCACTTAACAACAACAGATCAGAAATAGACTTAAGCATACTCAGAATGCATCACCAGCCTCAGTTATGGTGACCACAAACTATTCTATTATAAAGTTTAATCCTTCTGATGCCCTCTCCTCTGTGAACTTGAAAGAGGATGGATAGTGAGAATAATTCTTTTTAATGGTTCACTTTATCAAATACCCGTCTTTATAATAGCCCCATTGAGTAAAAAAGAGCCTCTTTCCTTAAATAACAGACCATTGTCTCCTGTTGCTCTTGAATCAGTTATGAATGCCTTTATCTTTCTGTGTAAGATTATTTTGTGTTTCTCAGCTTTTGTCTTCGACATCTGTAATCAGCGTGTGAGGAGAGCAGGAAGGAAAACTGCAGGCGCTCATTTGTCCTTTTCACTATTTCCACACAAGGACATTCACCCTGTAATAACCACAAATAACTGGAATTACAGCAGAAATCACTGATTATAGTCTTGGAAACCACATCCTCTGACCTCCTGTGGAAGAGTTTATCGCACACAGACACAGCTGACCTTACAGAAGAGAGTTTGCATCGACCCCTGGATAGTGTCAGTCTCTTTCTGCTGCTTTACTTGTTTTGTGCAATCAAAGGCTGTGACACTTGATACAGCAGCAAAATGTATGCTTTATTTTCTTGTAGAAGGAGAAATATTAATACCAATGTCATTATCAATTTTTGTTATTGATCCTATTCTGTCCATTGTTAATTCCTGCTGGTTTTCTACAGAGGTTAAAGTCGGCCTGCAGAGGTTTTCAGTGGCAAAAATATCAAACACACAACACGCCTAATATTTAGATTGAGCAGCAACCACTTTTTTGTCAAAATTAAACCACAATTTTGACCACTTCTGCCTACTGTCTGCCATGATACTGGATTCCTTTTTTGTCTGCCTCTGATGAGAGCCTGACAGTTTTGATTTGTAAGGCATGCAGGATAAAGTGTGAGGAGATGATAAGGAAAATGTAATCAAAACACTAATGATATCAATTAATTAAGCGAGTTGTTATTGATTCTAAGCTGTAATTGCTTTATGCTTTTAATATTAAAAGAAATCTCAAACAATGCATTTGCCAAAGCCTGTTCCAGCTTTCACAATTCAAATCAGGAGTGTCCAAGTCTTTCACATCGAGGGCCACATAAAGAGGAATACATGGATGACGTGCTGTTCCTCATTTTCATTGTATTTAGGTTAAAGCTTTCGGGTTTAGGGGAGGGTTATCACCTGTCAAACGGCGAGAATGACCTTTTGAGCAGCTTAGATGGAGACAATGACAGCTTATCTTCACTGTCAGACACAAAACAAGAGTAAACTGCAAGAATGTTGGTGCGTGAAGATGAATATTGCGGTACATATTGTAAATCAAACTTTTCGTCAAAGTAAATATGGCAGAAAATGTGCATGATTGAATGTATTCTCTGCTGTAATTGAAATGTCTTTATTCATTCATCTGTTTCAGGGGCCGATTCAAAATGGGCAGTGGGATGCATTTGGCCCCGGGCCATAGTTTGGACACCCCTGCTTTAAAAGGTTAGTTCATGTTTTTTGAAGTGTGCTAGAGACCCAAGGCACTGGCCAATATGATTGTAAATAAAGCATCTTGCGAGCTTTGAACCTGGGGAGTGATGTCTAGGGGCAAACAGTAGCCAATACAAAGCACTCATAATTAACCCATCATACTGTATATGCAATAAAAAGTCAAATCCTGTGATTTATGTTTATGATTTATATGTTTGTGCTCTAGAGATCACTACCTGAATCCACCACAGCACTGAGTTGCTGGTGGAGGGATAGGTAGCCATTGGTTGCGTCACAAAAGTGTCCGAAACACAGGGGCTGTGTTGAGGAAAAGTTAAACACTGTAAAGAAACTTACTGTAGCCAACTGTCAAGCCAGTGCTGTTTTTTGAGTCATAATGACCTGGACAACTGTCCACCCCTGGATATCCCCCACCCCCCTTTGCCATGGCGCTGTAAACAGCAGCAGCCTGTCCAGTTTGCTCTCCATAGTTTACGCTGTTTTTTGTGTTTTTTTCCTTAATTTTTTAACAATTTTCAAAGTTTTCCTTTTTTGATCTTTTTCTGACCTTCCTGCACTTCTTATTGAGACTCTTTTTTCTTATATATCCTATGGATATCTTTTTCAACCATCATTGCTGCCAGGAGGCATTTCTGAGGATACCAGCAGAGTGTTCTTTTTTGAAAGATGCCACCAACTGCCAGCTTCATTATCATCAGCTACCAAGAGCCAGTTTCATCAGATATTCAAGGACCAAGGACACATCCAGGATTGAAAAACTGATCAGGAGGGCTGGCTCTGTGGTTGGCATGAAGCTGGACTCTTTGGTGATGGTGGCAGAGAAAAGGACACTGAACAAACTGCTGGACATTCTGAATGATGCAAATCACCCTCTACACATGGCCATCAACAACCAGATGAGCCTGTTCAGCGCAAGACTGCTCCTCCCCAAGTGCAGGACCAACAGACTGAGAAACTCCTTTGTCCCTCAGGCCATCAGACTGTATAACTCCTCAATTGGGGGGATGAGGAGTAACAGGAAGACAGAGGATGGGAAGGAGCAGCAGCAGTAGCCTACAAGTATTATCTTTTATTTATAATATAATGCAACTGGAATCATAATTTCCCTGAGGGAGTCTTCCCTAAGGGATTAATAAAGTACAATCTAATCTAATCTAATCTTTTCGCGTAACAATAGAATATAATTTCTAATGTCTTTTCGCTTGTATTTTGCAAGTACAAAACACACACATATTAATCAAAATGTTAAGGTGATGAGAAATGCAGAAACTTGCTAGCCCATACTTATAGCCCTGCTAAAATCAAACAAAACTACAACTCAACACTTAAAGTGGCTTTACAGTGTTGAAAATGTATAACAAACTAGGAACAGTTTTGTTCCCCAAACAGAAGACTGCTTGCTCAGAAAAATCACTATTAAGTTTGAATGTCCTTAGATTTTATGCAGCACTCTTCAATCACCTCCTCACTTCACTTCCAGTTTGCTACTTTTCAAAATAAAAGCACCATTTTACCAATGTAACACAAGAAAATTATCAGAAATCTAAGAAAATCACCCTCAAAGTAAAGGAAGCATTTATGAGTAAAGTATTTATAATAAAAGCTCTGTTTCTGAAAATATTTTAAAGTTATAGATAAATAGCCTTCAATATTTGTGGATGTAAAATGATATGTAGGTTTGGCTCTTGTTGGTAATTTCAGATGAGTTCATCGATGTTGTGATGCTGCTATAAAAATGTGATACTTTTTTTTCTGTCATCCGACTCTACATATGATATATCTAAAGGTTTCCTCACTCTGGAGCTTCAAGTTATTCTCTTCCAAATGCATAAAGAGCCTGTGTTATCGACTTGTGTGTGCAGCTGACTCTAACGTCTTAAATGAATTCTGAAGAGTCAGCGGGAGCTTTGTCCTCCTGTGGAGAATTCATCAGCGAGTTCATGCCTGTAATGCTTACACAAAATGACTCAATAATGTTCTTTAATGCGCGCTTTATTTACAGATTGTCTGCTTGAATGAAGTTTATTTCTTCTCATTTATTTTTCTAATTAACGCTGCATGAAGTGATCATCTGTCAGGAGTTATTGAGTCCCCCGGTCTGTTTTGGTGTTAAACATCTCTCTTCGCTGTGATACTCGCCTGCACCGGACCCTGCAGGCGTTTAGTAGCTCTTCATGATCAAACAGTGCAGGTTCATTACACAGGATATCTCTAAACGCATGAAATACACTTCATCTACACATTACTTAACCTGAAAGAACAGGAGAGCTAATGAGTTTGAAATTATGCTCTGAATATGATCATCTTTTCTCATTTATATAAGAGCGCTTTAGGGGACAGGTGGGCATTAGCATCTCCTTTAAGTGATACGAGTGTCCCCTTTCTGTGTCAGTTCGTCGTATGAAACTCTGTTTCATTAAACATAAATGAATAATATGGAGGTAACTGACTTACATAAAGCCTGATGAAATGCTTACAAACCCAAATTCTAATGAAGTTGGGATGTTGATTAAAATGTGCATAAAACAGAGTATAATGATCTACACATCCTTTGTCCACCTGAATTAGGGATGTATACCGTGGACCGGTACTTTCATGTACCGGTCCACAATTGGGTCAGTACCCAAACACCGTTAAGAATCTGGAAAAACGGTACCGTTATCGGTACTTAAACGTCTCTTCAACTGTCACATGGTTATGACACTACCGCCGTCCGGCTCAAGCATGTTGGTGAGGGCTAAGCGCTCAAAGGTTTGAGCTCACTTTAGCAAAGTTAATGAAAACTTGGCCTGATGCAATCTTTGTCAGAGAGAAGTTGCGTCCAAGGGGGGAAATACTAGCAACATCACCAAACACTTGGAGCGCGCGCACAGTATAAAGCTAAAGGAGTGCGGGCTGTTTGATTGCTATAGCAACATGAGTAGAGTTAGCAGCCCGGCTAACACTAAAGACTGCAGCACCGAAACAGACAAAAACTCTATCATCCGCCCCTTTGGTAAAAACCCTGCCGAAAACAACACAGTCACACGGGGTTAAACTCTTGACAAAGCGCAGCTGCACTCGGCCGTATAACTTGGATGAAAAGCCAACGGCACAGCTCTCTTCAGATGAATCAGAGCTATTAATGTCCGCTTTGGTTGGTGAGGTCAAGAGAGCACCGGATATGACTGATGGTCAAGCTGCGCTCACAGCGCCCTCTGTTGGATGAAACGGTCCACTGCTCCAGGCGCCCTGATGTGCAGTTACAATCAATATTTTACATTTGAATATCTATTTACTATTCGGTTACGGATATTTATCCCCATATTCAAACGGTTATACGACTAATATAAAGTGAGAGCCCTAGAATCTGGAGAAATTACTGCACGTAAGCGGCAAGGCCGAAAACCAACATTGAATGCCCGTGATCTTCGATCCCTCAGGCGGTACTGCATCAAAAACTGGCATCACTGTGTAAAGGGTATCACCACATGGGCTCAGGAACACTTCAGAATACCACTGTCAGTAACTACAGTTTGTGGCTACATCTGTAAGTGCAAGTTAAAACTCTACTATGCAAAGCCAAAGCCATTTAAGCAACAACACCCAGAAACACCACCAGCTTCGCTGGGCCCGAGCTCATCTAAGATGGACTGATGCAAAGTGGAAAAGTGTTCTGTGGTCTGATGAGTCCACATTTCAAATTGTTTTTGGAAAATGTGGTCGTCATGTCCTCCGGACCAAAGAGGAAAAGAACCAGCCGGACTGTTATAGGCGCAAAGTTCAAAAGCCACCATCTGTGATGGTATGGGGGTGTATTAGTGCCCAAGGCATGGGTAACTTACACATCTGTGAAGGCACCATTAATGCTGAAAGGTACATACAGGTTTTGGAGCAACATATGTTGCCATCCAAGCCACGTCTTTTTCATGGACGCCCCTGCTTATCTCAGCAAGACAATGCCAAGCCACATTCTGCATGTGTTACAACAGCGTGGCTTCGTAGTAAAAGAGTGCGGGTACTAGACTGGCCTGCCTGTAGTCCAGACCTGTCCCCCATTGAAAATGTGTGGCGCATTATGAAGTGTAAAATACAACAACGGAGACCCCGGACTGTTGAACAACTTAAGCTGTACATCAAGCAAAAATGGGAAAGAATTCCACCTGAAAAGTTTCAAAAATTGGTCTCCTCAGTTCCCAAACGTTTACTGTGTGTTGTTAAAAGGAAAGGCGATGTAACACAGTGGTAAAAATGCCCCTGTGCCAACTTTTTTGCAACCTGTTGCTGCCATTAAATTCTAAGTTGATGATTATTTGCAAAAGAAAATAAAGTTTCTCAGTTCGAACATTAAATATCTTGTCTTTGCTGTGTACTCAATTGAATATAAGTTGAAAAGGATTTGCAAATCATTGTATTCTGTTTTTAATTACAATTTACACAACGTGCCAACTTCACTGGTTTGGGGTATTGTAGCTCACAGTAGGTTAGTTCGGGGGAAATGAGCCCGCTCTCTTGCTGTAACCTACAGTGAGAGGTGTGCATGCGCACTAGCGACCGTCACTGCACATAACAACATGCAGAAGGATTCACAATGGCGGTGCTCATGGCAGCATCACTTCGTGAACGATCAAAAACCTCCAAAAGCTGGGAGCATTTTACGCTCAACAAAGCAAAGCAAACGATCACTTGCAAGGCCGACTTCATCTGGCATGGGAGCACGACCTCTATGAAAGAGCAACTGCTGAGAAAGCACGTCGGCGTGTTGGAGACGGACCAAGACTCGCCTCGGTATAAAGATTATTTTGTTTGTTACATTCAGCAGCACCTTATTTTATTGAATACTTTATAGACAAGACTGCTACTACTTTGCCTACTTTGTTTCAAGAAAAAAGTAAGTTTGTGAGCATTTATTTAAACAACATGCAAACAAGTCTATTGTAACGTCCGTCTGATGTAAAAATAAAGGTGACTCCAGCTTGCGAATATGCCTGCTTTTATTTAACAGTCTCTGTGGGCCATGACCACGCCAATTACAACTTCAATTCACAAACAAAACAGTGAGTAGTAATCTCTAGACCTCCTGCTAGCAGCTCTCTCCCTCCTCGCTCGCCCCACCTTCCTGGTCCCTTCACTGATCATCAATTTTCAGGAAACATTAACATCCACATTGAACATGTAACAAACAGTAGAACTGCTACACTATTAATGCACTTACAGGTTTGCACAATGAGTCAAGAAAGAAAAAAGCTGTAATAAAATATTATTACTGAAGGAAAAATGCTTTTTATTGTCTTTATTGTTGTTTAGAAAATATCAAAAACAACTTTAAACTAAATTGCAAAGGAAATTGCAAAACTGTGTCATTATCCAACTAATCGATGAATCGTCTAAATAATCGCCAGATTAATCGATTATGAAAATAATCGTTAGTTGCAGCCCTAGTTGCTGCCATGAAGACATTTCTCCAGAATCTCCAGATCTTTTGGTGGTATTATGGACTGCGGATGAAGAAATGTCCTTAATTCCAAGTGTAATTTGGGAAACATACTAAAACAGTTGGACTACTTGCTCATGCAGTTGATCTCATAGTGGTTGAACTTCGCCACGTCTTTGTTTGTTGATCGCTCACCCTTCAGGGATGCTCCTTTTTTGTCACCACCATGACACTTACCTGTTTCCTGTCTTACGTTGCCCCTGTCTCAGTTATTTTGAGATGTCAGGCATCAAATTCAAAATGAGTGAATACTTATGAGAAATGAAGTTTATCTGGTTGAACATTACTTACCACTTACTATTTGCATTCAATTAAATAAATGTCAAGAAGTATTTAAAAATCACTGTATTCTGTTTTCATTTAATTTAACACAACTTCAGTGGGTTTGAGGTTTGTAGAAGGCTGTTTTGGATGTTTTTGTGGCTTTAACAACAGTGAGATATAACTGATATTTTTTATTTTTCTGCTCTGGAGCTCACAACAAAACAATCAAAAAACCAAAAAGACGAAACTTGAAATGATATCCAACCAAGAGGCGTTCAAATTGACAATCTCCAAACTGCCTCCTGACTGGTGAAGGAGAAACCATTCAAACAAAGAGCCTGTGAGTAAAGGTCAGAATGATGAATCATGGGTAAAGTGCTTGTTTGATTGAGGATTTTTTTTTTTTACACATTTCTTTACGCCTGTGAGTCAATTCCCCTCACTCAGCGTGACACACACCAGGATTCGGTCCGCTGAAGGAGTGTTTGAACAGGAATATTTCCCCCAATTACCGGCCTCCTCTGGTGAATCATCAGTGATATTGTGTGAAATCGACTGCAGTGTCTCTGTGAGAGGAAGGCCATTAGGAGAAAAAGGGCCCATTATCATGAGGAGAGGAGCCGAGAAAAGAGAGCGAGGAGAGGGAGCTGCTGACTCTGTGAGCGTTTCTTCGTCTCTCATTGATTTTCTTAGACACAGGCAGTTGGTAAAACAGTTATGCGGATGGTACTTGCTCAAGTAAAGAACAGTGGATAAAAAGCTTCAGCAGATTAAAACATAAAGAGTCTTACTCAACGATCAGCCTGTCACTCCTACACCTGCGTCACCCGGAGAACCAATCAAGACTCTTTAAGTAAAAGTTCAAAAGCATTTACATTGTGAAACATGTCTCGTTGTGTTTAAGGTATACTGACATTTTCTTTCTTTATCTAGAGCTACTCTTTGGTGAATGGTGGTAGATGCAGCAGCAATGTGAGAAATGGAAATGGAGTAAGGCAAAGTTTAAAGAAAATCTTCACAGTGTTCTTAATCAGTGCAACGGATAAACAGGGGATTTACGATATTATCGGTTTGATAACGAAACCAGCTGTGTACTGAGTACAACAATGTTCCTTTTCTACTATTGTATTTTATTTATTATGCATTTTACCATTACTGTGCACGGATTGTGGGGTAGGTGGGTTCGGGGGTTGAGTAGAGTGGGTTTTGGGATACTTGGCTTTATTTTATTTTAATTTATCAGTGTCTTTGAAAAGCACTTTGCACTACATTTTTTGTTAAAGTGCTTTATAAATAACGTGTAACTGATTGTCTGAAACAGGAGAAAAACATGGGAAGCACTGAGCATGTGTGGACTACTTCCTCCTCAAAAAAATTAATGAATGAGGGAAACTCTGAAATGTGCATGCAAACCTTTTGAGAATGTTATTTTTGCACTAGGAAATTAAATCCATTATCTTTTCTGCTGTTCCCTTTCCAGTTTGCAGGGAGGCGGGGGCTGTATGCCCTGAACTGGTTGCCAGCCGAACCATTTATGCTCACACTCATACCTAAGAGCAATTCGAAGTCACCAGTTAATTTAAAGGGCGTGATTTGATTGTGACTTTATTTCTTATTAAATGAAAAACAACAACACAAAAAACTTTGCCATAGTATGGATACTCATGCTCCACTTCTGAAATGTTTTAACATTTTGTAATGCAGTAGTGCCTGCCTACTACATTATCTGATTGGCCTGCGATAAATGTTGCCCCACAGAACATTAATCCAGCCACCTGCTGGATTTGCTCCTAAAAGACTCTTTTTTTTCTTTGGGCTTTTTCCCTGATGGACCAGTGAAGTATTTTGAAAAGTCTATCAAGTTATAGAATGAACACTTTGTCAGTTAAATCAGGACACATATGACCAGCACAATGATGATTAGACAAGTTATTTTTCTTCCATGACTGAAATTGCATCCCTTCAAACTCTGATTAAACTGAACGATTCATCAATAAAAGGTGAATAAGGAAAATCAGTTTGGCCATGTTGGAGTGATGCTTAAGTAAGAAATCATATCTGACCTTGAGCTGCTTGGCGGATTCCACGTGATTGTCATAGACAAGGACGTTCGCAATGAGTTCCTCTTTCTCTGCAGAGAAGGACGATGGTCCCTCTGTAACATCCGGCTCCACTATGACCTTCAGCAGCGTGTAAGGACACTTGGTCCCATCCCATACCTGGAGAGACAGGAATATATGATGACTAATAAGACTCCGGCTGTTCACAGGATGATATTAATAAAATGTGGACATATTCATGCATTTTTCTCAAAGGACTAGTATATGTCAACAGTAGGGATGTAACGATATGAAAATTTTGTATCACGGTTATTGTGACCAAAATTATCACGGTTATCATTATTATCACGGTATTGTTGCAGTGTGCTCAAAATGTTCAAAAAGTACTTTTACACACAATTTAATCACTTAACCCCTTCAATATTATTATCATAACGGTTCTTTTTTGTCAATAATGTGTCAAGAAACACCCTTAGAGTAGATTTTTTTTACCCTTCTTTCATGAGAAATAAAAATAAACAATCCTGGAAAGTATTTGTCATTATTATGTTATAAACGGTGTGATTACAAGAAAAGAAAACAACTGATTTGAACATCAAACAGGATTCTCTTTATAAAAAGTTGTAAATGAACATGTTCAAAGTTTTGAGATAACAAAAAATGACCTTAAACCATTCTGTATACACTCACACATTTTTGTTTGCCTGTAGCATTAGTGGCCATGTTACAGCTCCTTATATTAGACCATGTCCAGGACTTTTTTTTTTTTTAAATGACTATAGTCCCTGAAACAATTAACCCCCTTCATGATTCTCCTCTGGTCTCCACTCTCCCCGTCAGATCTTCTCGGTATTTTCTCCTCTAAATATTTCATAATTACGATCGATGAAATCCATAAAACACAAACTTTGATGAAAAAAGACGATCTATTTCAAAATACGGCAAATACATATCAAAGAACTTTAAGGTGATTACAAGGTCAGAGGTAAACAAGCCTCAGCAAAAACCCTGGACCCTCATTTACAATCTGGCTATAATATATATTTTTTTAAATTTTGGTGCAAAACTAATCGTATACCAGCCCTCAAACGTGATTCATGAAAGATGAGTGTTTGGCATATCTGAATGTATGAATGCCTGTGTGTTGATAAATGCTGTGGCTAAAAAAATTGCCATTTAAAGATGCAGTGTGTAGAAATTGGTATTTTAAGCGACATCTAGATTTTGGAACGAGCTTGTCCATTTCTGAAACATCACATCACCAAGCAACGAAAACCGGTCATAGATTAGATTACTGGTCAGTTAAGATGATGATTACAGGTTTTGAAACTTTTTACACTCATATTCCAAAATCGCGTTTGCTCTTTTTGTCCCCAATACCCACCCGTAGACAACATGGTGGATCGTTATGTCAGCCTCCATCAAGGGGAGACCTGCGGTACATTGATATAAAAAGCTTTTCCTAACTCAATAAAAGGAAAACAAAAGTTTTATGAGGATGATTGCACACCTATTTTGACAGACTACAGGCTACCTACTAATAGAAACATTATATCCTATATTCACCGTTTCTGTTTAGCGAAATGCTGCCAACTTCTACACACTACACCTTTAAATAACACGCCCCGAATTCGTCCAGGTCAAGCCCACAATTTACAGCATGGAGAGACATTTTGTGGGGAAAAGAGGTGAAACTTCTTTGAGCTGGAGGCCAAAACCATCACAGGAGAAGAAGAATAAATGATTGCTGTTTGGCTGTCTAAAAAGAGAGATCAACAGCACTCAGAGACATCACATCTGCAGATGGACACTGACAATCTGTTCTGTCTAAGAGAAATATCTTTAAATGGTAAAGATCAGACTTAATGCAACCCTACATAGATTGATTTTATTAACTATTACGTAATTGTTCAGAGTTATCAGCATTTTAACAGCTCCCCCATGAACTTTTTTAAGAGCAGCTGACAGTATATCAACAGTGAAACCAAACTCTTCCAGTGAAAGATGTGGTCGATATCACAGACTTTTAAGAATTAAGAGGAGGGATGGCAGTGCATCGGAAATCAATGCAGTCTGATGGCAACAGCAGCTGTTAAAATACTCTATTTGAAGGCTGAAACAACAGACTGCAGTGTCCTTCAACAACTTTTTTAATAAACTAAGTAACATTACTTTAAATTGAAGATCTTCTTTGGTATCATTTACCAACCACAGTTCAAGAGGCAGACACCCTCTCCACCTCAAAGGTTAGACTTAAAGCATCCTGTTTTGAAAAAAAGCTTTCAGGACACTGGATCATAGTTAGGCTGCAGTAGACTTTGACTGCCTGAGGATTTGGCACACCAGGCTCCTCCCTCTCTGTGTCTCTTTGCCCATTTTTGTTTGCTCCTGTACTCGTCTCTGGTTCTTGTCTTGTGGGCAGTCAGGGATCATCTGTGTGGACGGCCTGCTGCTGTGGACCAACAAAGCTTCAGTTCCTACAGTTAAAAATATTTTACTTTTCCTTAAGCTCCATTCCTTTATAATTACAGTTCCTGATATGAACTTCTGAGGGATCAACAAAATTGAATTCATTGTAGTTCTTGCAAACAGCACACATATATTTGTGTAATGCCAGAGGAGATAAGACGAGCTGAATCAGTGGCATCTTTAAAGTCGCACCTTAAAACACATTTTTTCAGACTTGCTGTTACATGATCCTTTCATTGCTCACATACTTGTTTATCATCCATGACAGCTATTCATTTTTATCTTTAACAAAAATCTATTTAACTATTTTCAAACTCTTCCGTTCTTACTCTCCTCACCTGTTTCTCATCGCTTTAGTCCTGTTTTTAACATGTGTTCATGTTTTAATATCCTCCCTTTTTTATCATCTCTCTTCTATTTTGTTTTTTCATTTATCCTTTCTCTTTCACTCATCCTCTATCTCCCCACTTCTTTTCCATCTTCCTGATGTGATGCTGTCATCTATGATCTATCAACTGTCATTAATTTATGTATCTATAAACCAATCATCTATTAACTGTCTTACTGTCTCCTTATCATTATATATCAAACAAATATGTCTGCTGTCTCCCTCTCACCAGTTGACCATTTTCTTTCCTTTAAATGCTTTAAATAAAGGTGTAGTCAGCGATCTTCTACTCTTCTAATCTAATGCAGTATTTGTCAAATTCACCATATTTCTCCTCTCCATCCACAAGATGTCACCACTGACAGCATGTTGGAAAAAAAAGTCGGGTTTCATTACACAGTCTTGGCTCTGAATTTCAGCAGGTAAATACTGTGGCTCGGGCTGAGTTACGAAAACAGGGTATACCCCCCCACATCCGGGGTGCGATCATACTCATGCGCAGATCAGACAGAGGGGGGAGGGGGAGTAGGAAGTAGAGTAGCGTGCGCAGTTAGCCTAAGAGAGAGAGACAATATGTGCAGTAACAATGGCTGAAAAACAGCCCAAAAGAAAGGTCAGAGGAGTGAAAAGTGAAAAAGAAGGGCTATGACCATGAAAGAGCGAAGACCCAGGTCAACATTGGTGTTGCTTTCCGGAACTCCACAAATTAAAAGACCTAAAAACGGACGCGGATGTCGCCATCTTTCTGCTGGATAGGTAAGCAACATTAGCTTTGTGGTGCTTCACATAACAGTAACAGCCGTCAGGCATTCATCTTATTGTCTAATCTGCCAAAATGTACTGTTGTTATGATGTTATCAATAATGGCATTTGAGTTGTCTGACAAGTCGGGGTTACCTTAGCTACGTTGGTCAGCTACGCAGTTTCTACGGCCGTTTCCATGACGATGCACATCCATCAGCTTTCGGGGGTGGAGTCAGAGGTGAGGTATGAAGGGAGAGGTGGGTCTAAATTCATTTATCAACTACCTCTCAATTTGTTTTCTCCCACATCGCTGACTACACCTTTAACATAAACCTCTCTGCCTTTTCCTTTGACTCTTTCGGTCTCTGTCTGACCTGATTGTTGATTTTACTGTGCTCAGAGTTCTGCCTCTTCTTCTTTTGTTTTGTTTGTTAAAACACTTTGTAAACATCTGTTTTTAAAGGTGCGATATAAACAAAGTTATTATCATTTTTATTATTACAAGTAAATTATAACCGTTATTATAGCCTTGGCAAACAATCATGGATGACCTGCTGCTGTGGACCTGCTCATCTCCAGTGGTCTGTCCTACATCAATCATCAACAGATATGACATCATTTATTCATAATGTTCAATCAGTCAAACCTTATATAATGGCAATTTAGCTACTTGCTGCTCTATTAATCAACATCATAACAGGCATGGAATCGAGCTAATCCAGCTGTTTTGCGAAGCTAATGTCAGGACACAGTGAATGTAAACTTGCATACACAAGCTCAAGCCTGGCATGTGATGTGATCAAAATCCTGCGCCCACTTTTAAATCATATTCAGCTTGATAAATGCTGCATGGAAATGACCATATGTCCAAGTTTTGACGGTATGCACATTGGAGAAATGACGACCCTGGTGTGTACAAGCACTTTTAGATCGATAAAAACGTCAAAATTTGATGATTTGGTCCCTTCTTGCTGCTTTATTATGTGCTTTGTCTGCATTTTTGCTTGAAGATTAGTGCTAAAAGTTCAAGGAATATTTTAGTTTTCTCTGTAAATTTGTACAGTTGGCATAAAAAAGATTTCACCTCATTAACATAGACTTAATGAATGCTAAGCTTTAAACTAACTGGCACCCAAGCACAGGATCACATCATTAGAAGAGTGTATAATTGTTCTCTAAAGTCCTTAAATAGCCCTGTAACACTGTGAGGTTGGATCAGGACAGTCAAAGCTGTAAGCCTGTGTCAGGAAATGTATATATTGTATATAGTTTCTTATGTATTTGAATTATGTCAGGTGTGGTATGAACTGGTTTCTGAGCAATCTTAGGACTGTAAGGGGAAAAAATCCTGACAGCCTGTAAAACAAAAACTCTGACATGAACTAAAGCTGCAATATTCCTCTTAAGAAGTTCACGGAGCCCCCCACAGTCAGATTTATTCACATTTAAGCTCCATAGAGATACAGCGAGAGCAGAGAATGCCTCACAAACCTTTGTTGACGTTGATCTCAAGTGCTTAAGGAGAGGTTTTAAAATCTATTCTTGGGCTAATAAGCGTTTATGATTTGGAAAGGATCCTCTTCTGCTTGTGTGTCGGGTTGTGTAACAGCAGGCAGCATGCTCAGAGCAGCTTTGGAAATCAGTGTGAGGAGGCTGGCAGCAGACCAGCAGTCACTGCCAAATCCTGCTCACGTTTATCTCCTCTATCAGCTTCACTGGGAGCAGATTGGGCTCCGCTCAAAGCCACGATTCTGCTCTGAAATCTGAGGTGACAGGTAAAACAGCTTAGGATAGGATGCTGGTATAAAAACTTGATGCCTCCACCGACCGAGTCCACCTGACTAGAGGCTGCAGACGACTGAAGGCGAGCAGCTTCATTAAATATACTCGCCCTAACAAGACTAAGACTAAGCTGAACAGGAAGTAAACAGGGGACTATGGGTAATAAACAGAAGACGGTGAGGGCTAATGGATGTAAGCTGACAGCAAACAGCCTCAGGGGAAGCTTTGTGTGACTGTGACACTGCTGTGTGAACACAGAGACTTTTTGAGATGTTTATTAGTCAGAAACATCAACGATTAAAGGTTAACTTCTCCCTTAAGATCTGCAGGCTTTTAGCATCACACTGGGACCTTGAATCCATTCAAATCAAACCCTGGTGTCAAAACAAAAGGATCAAGACATAGTGCAACTCAAGTCAAGCTGTATTTTGTTGTTGACGCTGTAGGATCATTTCATGGAAATATTTAATCTGCAAGGCGGTGAGAGGAGATTACACTACGGTGATTAAGAGGAGACACATGATACCAGAAACATCTCTCGCTCTTCTTCTCTGGAGAACATTTCCTGCAAAAGCAAAACAATCAAGCACAATCGGGCAAAAATAGGACTGGACTCTGATCCATCTATTTATCAAACACCCCAGAGAAGAACAATCACAACGGCTGATTTGACAATAAACAATTCAAAAAAAACTGTTTAGTCAGATGATTTTACCACAAATTGCTGAATAAATAAAATACAATGACTCCTACTGGGCCAATTTTGCATATTTTCCATGGAATGAAACAGTTTAAGTGTCACATTAAAAATAAATGGGAGTCAATGAAACTGATCATAAAAGCTGTTGGCTCAGAGGAAGACTGGGTATATGGATCACATTTTGGATGTACATAGAATCCCACAGAAGCAGTCATGACAGAGTTTTATCCTATTGTTTAGGCTTTAATACCATGTTATAAACATAGCTTTATGGTTTATTTAGTCACTTTTTAAACACAAATCAGACTACATCATGCAATTTCCATATAGAACATAACATAATATAATAGGGCCTCCTTAAAATCACTGAAACACATCACTTATCAGGTGAATTAAAGCATTTCACTGTTTCTTACCACCAATATCAACATCAACAGCTCTTTTCCAGTCTGGCTCATGAATTTGAGCCATCACTGCATGCATCTATAATTGCACATATTGTCACACACCATTTTCTATTGAACTTGTGTTTTCCGTGCTGTTGCTCTTACCCTGAGCAGGACGCAGGTGCAGTCGATTGGAGCCTTGGCCAGCAGCTGGCAGGTCACGTCGAAGTACTGATTGGGCTCCACCGCAGACAGAGTGATGGTGGAAGATGCGGGGAGGAAACCCTGACCTGCCACCCATGATCTCAGCTCCTCCACCCTCTGTTTGTCCTCCTCGTCAAAGTGGAAGGAGCGGCTGGAGGTCCAGGGCTCCACCGGTCTGCCAACCACCCCGTCAAATGTCAGCGCGGAGAAACCAAAGGTATTGAGCAGCTCAATGGTGTTTCTGTAGGACTGAGGCTGTGGGGAAGAAAGCAGTGGATGTGCAGTGATGAATTTCTGATGACAAAATTCCAGCTTATGGATAAATGTATTGTTTTTAGAAGTTTTACTTCTTATACATCTATTTCATGATACAAGCAACATGCAATTTTTGATTATC
Organism: Scarus forsteni; assembly: GCA_036419115.1. NCBI lineage: Eukaryota > Metazoa > Chordata > Actinopteri > Labriformes > Labridae > Scarus > Scarus forsteni. Next base: position 36,126,590 of record JAZDUH010000327.1, on the reverse strand, counting down.
GTCATGTGAAATGTTAGCTAAGACTGTTTTCATAACATCCATTTTGGGCAATAAGATACCAAGTTGAGGATGTGAGATCACAAGATTCATCACAAAATTATCTTTAATGACAACCCACCATCTGAGCTCAGTTGCATGCCTTTTATACACACAACAACCCACAGATATTTTCTATGGCTCTCAAACTGACTGTGGTTTATTTAGGACCATCCAACCTCCACTTGTTGAGTTCATGTAAGCTACTCACAATTCTGTGGATGAATGGCAGCAAATTAGCCTCAAGACAAAAGGCTTGCAGCTCCAGCAAAGAAAAAACGTATAAGGTGCTGGTTGCACTGAACTGATGACTCAGTTCAAAAAAATAGGGGTTGTGTTAGTGATGTGTTGCTTGAAATGATGGTGTTGGAGGATTTTTCTCTCTCTCAGTTTGGCAGCTGGTAGCCCAGCTCCTGTTACCAGTCTGAGCTGGTGTTCAGGATCATTAATAATATGCATAATTCACACTGAACAGCTGCCATTTTAGGCCAAAGCATGAAGCCACTGTGACGTTCAAGAGTTAAATACAAGAAGCAGGACCAGTTATAACAGAAAGATCAGAACTTAGAAACAAGTCCCTGATCCTCCACTTTAAAAAAGGTGTTACTTGTACTGCATGGACGTAAACATGGCTGTTAATCCATCTGATGAAAAATACAATTGATTTAGAATTGGGGAAGGATTTTAGGAAGCAACTTATTGGTTCAACTTGTGACCGTGTAAGTTGCTGACTTTAAGGTGACTTTGGCTGAGGGTCTGTTTGTGTTTGCTCGACTTCTATGGCTGTACTGTGTAACATATTAACTACTGATCAGTGTAGTTAACCCACGCAGATCACACCTTCTTTTTAAGCTGGTGCTTTAACTACAACATACATTAGCACACACACTGAAAGTCACCACTTGGCACAATCATGCCTTAGACTATGTCTCCCAGAGTTCCTCCTGTGAGTCCATCCTCCATTCCCTGTCAACAGACGTCCACGTGTTGGATGGAGATCAGCTGTCGCCTTCGCCTATCTTCAGTGTCCCTTCCAATTTAGAATTGAAGTCTGGTAGACAAAAATGTCACCCTGTGAGGTGTCTTCACTACACAGCAAACCAGCGTTTCTGTTACAGAAATCAGAATCTGAATAGTTTTTTATTGCCAAGTATGCAACACATACAAGAAATTTGACTCCAGCGGTTGTTGTCTCTAGTACAAGAGAAGTTAAAAAAACATATCCAAGTATATAAGAATAGAGAATTAAATTACATTAAAATGAAATATAAATGTAAATATCTTGACACAAATGTATCGTTTAAACAAATGTACATCAGGAACATATACAAAACATCCAGGAACTAATGAGAGGAAAGTGCCGCCATTTTGTAGTACCATTGCACAGTTGCGCAAATTAATATCATGTAACAAGGATCAAAACGCAAAACTGAAATGCTGGTTTTCTGTTTCACATTAACACCTCAAGGAGTGACATTTATCCAGAATTTAGTCCTTAATTTAAAAAACAGAAGGCAGTGAAGGCGGGTGGGACTGGCAGGGTCACTACATCTCAACTCTGTGGTAAACCGGGGAATTCCCTGGCAGCCAAACTTTACGTATTTCACCATTAAATTGAATATCTGATGGTGCAATGATGAGCAAGACTGTTGTGGTGCTTATGCGTAAATGCTTTTTGGACGACCATAGCTGGTCTGGGTCAGTCACCCCATATCATTTCCACAGTTCTCCATGGCATTTTAATACATTTAAAAGTATATAAAGCAGAATATTCTCCTGGTATCTGAATGCCATAAACAGATGTTAAAACATATACTATGAACATAGCGTATGAGGACCAACTAGTCATCAAGACCTTGACTCTGTGCAGGCGGATGATGTCTCCAATTTGAAAAATCTTTGGATGGTCTTCCAGCTTATTACAGAAGATTTTGCAGAGGATCTCCTTTTTGGACTGATCTGTTATCTTCATCATTGAGCAGAAATCTGTAAAAGGAAGCAAATGTTAGACAGAAAAACAAACGAAAGCAGTTGGTTTAATTTTTAAAGAAAAATAACAGAAGAACTTTTAAAGAAGATCAGTAAGACTGCCTTTCTCTGCTGAATGGTATCTCAAAGCACAGAGAAATGTTGACAGTATTTTTGTGAAATTCAATCTGTGTAGGGGTCTGTTTACATGATGAAAAAAGGGGTTTAAAACTTTTAAAGATTTTATTGATACCAATACCATTATCAATTCTGCTTAGCAATTCAATTCTATAATGATTCCCTCATCGATTCCTGTTGAATGTTCTGTTTTGATAGAAGTTGGCCTTCACAGGTTTTCAGTGGCAACAATGTCAAACACAAGCTGAGCCTGATAACTAAAGCCACACTGTGAATTAACAAAATAGCAAGTTGTTTCCACTTGCTGACAGCTATGCAGCAAGCTTCTTTTTTGTTTGGCACCTCCTGATATCGATTCCTTGAGGGAATTATTATCATAACCAACTGGAATTGCTTTCTATTGCTATACATATTACAACAAAACTGCCAGGAATTGGCTATCTAAGATCTCCTTTGCTGTGGCATCAATTATTTAGGAAAGGGAATTGATTTGATGTCACTGAAACCAATTCCATTGTCAGTTCTACTTTTCTTAAACATTTCCCTTATTGATTCCTATAATTAATCTGTGTGGGAAAAATCAGCCCACGCAAGTTTTAAGTTGTTTCTGCCAGTTGTTGGTGTTTTTACCCACTACATGTGCAGAAAGCTTCTTCATGTCTAAAATTAAGCCACAATTTTGACCACAATTCTGCTACTTGTCTGCAATGATATTATCTTGGAATTCTTTATCATCGTCTCTTCTGACTGCCTCTGGTAAGAATGTGATGTCCTTGATATGCAAGCATGTACAACAAAGTAGAAGGAATATTGACTCCTTAAGGAAGTTATCTGTTCTCAGCTAGAACTAGCTTTAAATGCCCATCCCGACTATTGCTTGACTTTGACACAAGCCATATCAGTGTTGGAATTGTGACAGCATTTTGTTATTTCTTTACACAAAACAATACACGCTGAGGGCTAGCACAATATTAAATTTTCATATCAAGATTATCAGGGACAAAAAATATCACAATAACAATATTATTGTAATATTCATTGAAAAATCTGAAAAAAAATCTAGCGTCTAATTAATCATTGGCCTGATTTCTTGTCTCTTGGAATAAAGACGACTGTTTGATTCTTGCAACTTCTGCTGTGAAAGTGTGTCACCATGTGTAAAGAAAACAAATGACAAATGTCAACCAAATGATAGTGTGGAGTGATGTGATCTACATGTTGTAACAGGGTGTTTTTCTTTTTTCATTTATTTTGCTTTTTCCCACTGCAGCAGTGGTGTCGTAAAAAGCCAAAAGAGATTCTTTAATTAAACGTGAACTATTAACATCCACTGCCCTTTCGTACCCCCAAAGTCAAGTCCAGTCTTTCAGACACAACTTGTGCTTGTGTGAAAAAGATCTCTATCTGGAGGTTCATTAATCTCGAGTTGTATTAAGCTGATGTTTGAAAACAAAAAATATCATGTTTTGGTTGTTCCCATGCTTTCAATTTAAAAGGCCGGCAACAATCCCCCCTCACCCCTCTGGTTCTCAACACTTAGAAAAAAAAATTACAACTTTTGTTGTAAAAATAGTTTTGAAAGTCTCTGTTGTCATTGACGGAGCTTTGCTTTACTTGGGTATTGCGGCGATTTTGAGGACATGTAGTGTTTTTTGAAACTCACATCAAGCTGTTGATAAAGCAGTTAAAATGGAAATACAATGGCTGCAGCCCTGGATCAAGCTGATCTGTGCTTATATATTCCAGCACATAGCCAATGTTAAGGCTGAAACATGCACAAGACTTGTTGCAGTGTGCACACACTAGGGATGGGACGATACACATAACCTCACGATACGCTGCACCTTGATATGCCCAGGTCACGATACAATACGTCACGGTACAATATCAAACAAGAAAAATATTACAGTGTAATTACAGCTTATGTATTTTTGTTTGAGTTGCACACAGGAAAACACAAGGCCTAACAGGCCAAACACAAACAATAAAACTATCTCTAACCCTAGAGAGGTTAATTGAAATTACACACAGTTGTAATTACACACAGTTTAAGCATTTATAACAAAATAATGACAAATACTTGCCAGAATTTTTTACTTTTATTTCTAATGAAAAAAGTTTAAACAAATTTACGTATAGGACATTTCCTGACACAATTATTGACAAAAAAGACAAAAGAACTGTTAACATTATAATATTAAAGGGGTTAATTGATTTCAAGACTGTTTTAAAGTACTTTTTTCAATATTTTGAGCACACTGCAACAATATCACGATAATAATGATAACCGTGACGATTTTGGTCACAATAACCGGGATATGAAATTTTCATACCGTTACATCCCTAATACATATGGGTATATCATGAAAGCCCTAGTTGAGATATATCACGTACAACCATGCAGGAAAACTTTAAACAGTTTTGTTCCATATTTCTCTGCCCTCAGTACATATAGTTAATGTCGTTGCAAAGGATCTACGTTAGATAACTGCAGCTCTAAGTGTGACGTTGAGCAGCACTAAATCTGAACCCTGCGCTGCTCAGTCAAAATCAAACTTTCATTATCATGACACTAACACATGAAGTGGAAATACATCCTCCCATGCTGCTCCTCTTCACACCTCTCCGAGTGTGTTACTGAGATAATCAGATATATTTCACAGCTTAACAAACCTCAGCACTGATCCACAATTTCTCACTTCATGAGTTTCTCTTCCTTTCTGCCCGTCAGCTCGGTTCGGTATCATAGCCGCTGATGTGGTTTAACTTTACGGGTTCTGTTTAGCTACAACTATCCGTCTTTCTTACATTTTTTAACACGTATCCAAAAGAATTTCACACACAGCTGAAGAGCGGCTTAATGTCTCAGTACGTGGTGGTGAAAAGACCGAGTTTGCTTTGATATTGTGCTGCTGCGGGATGAAGTTATGCCACTGAATAAACTAACAGATATGAGCTCAGAATACAGAAGAAATGATCAACTGGTTCTTTATGATTTAAACTGGTTCATATCAGTTTTTTTCACATTAACAGAGAAATGGGACAAAGTAATTCACTTCACGACATGACTTTGACCCTCTGACTAGTTTAAACAAATGAAGATACAGTGCATCCTGAGGTATTGACAGCACTTCAATTATTCCACATTTTGTTATGTTAAAATCTTATTACCTCCACCAAGGAGATTATGTTTTCGCCAGGCTCTGTCTGTCTGTTAGTAAGTTTGTTTGTTTGTCTGTTAGCAAGATAACACAAAAGGTACTGGATGGATTCACATAAAAATTTTACTGGAGGTGTGGTTTGGTTGCAGGAAGAACTCATTGTGGTGGTGATCCTCACATTTGTCTGGATGCATAAGGTTCCCAACATTTTCTTAAAATCCCATAACTTAACATTGGGTCATGTTTTTAAAATATATCTTTGACATCACTTTCTGGATTTGCTGAAAAATGTAAAGGGTAATTCATATAATATCATCTCAGACAATTTCATCAGGATCTAATCCAGATTGATGTCATAAAAAACACTGAAGTTTCAAAAAGTAAATCCCATTCATCTTCCCTTGGCTGCTGTGAGGGTTTGTCCTCTATACTTCATTATGGGAACTGCAGCTTATTTGAAAACTGACATCAACATTTTTCAAGCTTATGTCACTACATTTCCCAGGGACTGCAGATGGAAATTAGCATTTGCTAAATCTGGTACAAAGCATCTTTTCTATTGAAAGATTAATGTATTTGTACATGGTCCCTGTCAAATAAATCAATAAACTAAACTAAACTAAACATCCCTTGCAATGCCAGGGAAGATGGTGCGTTCCAGTTGTACTCGGAAGTTGGAATTTCCGAGTTCCGAGTAGGAAACTGCAACTGGAACGTCCTCCGGGGTCTGAATTTCCTACTGGGAACTCGGGGGAACCTCACCACCCCCGAGTTGACAATCGAAGATGGCTGCGCCCGTTGTAAACAGTTATTTAGCTCCTATAATAATCAATTTATTAGCACTTCTGTCTAGTGTGTGTTGCTCTAAATCAGCTGTATACATAGTATTGTTTGACTTATATTTACAAAAATGCTGCCATACTGATAATCACATTCTTCATGTGATATTTGTGAACAACAGCGCAGGGCGTGCTAACAACAGCTAGTAATAGCCTGGTAGATCGGCACATTTTTTTCCGACTTCAACTGGAACGGTGATAAGTCGGAAATGACGTCACTCCCAGTTCCCTGTTACCGGTTCCAAGGTTAATGGAAAGCGGCAATAGATCTCCACATGGACAGATATGAGCGGAGGCTCGGCCGTCCAGTCGCAGTGTGTGGTGATACAGAACTGTATAATTTCAGGGGTTGTGGAAAAGCAGCTGCTGTAACTTAAAACACTTTTCCATTAGCCTTCCTCTACTCTACTCGCCCTGTGCTGCTTTTCCATTAGCCCCAGTCGCCTTCCCAACGGGGTGCAGAGTCGCTGTAAACAGCTGAGCGGCACTGCGGTGTCATCATTTTGAGCGCAACACAACAATCTGTGGCTTTTTGTCACAAACCGAGTAAAAAAGGAAAGCAGAAGAAGGCTGCAGGTGGTATGAAGAAATACCCCTTGAGAAGCACAGGAGAGTTTTGGAAGCTATACAACAGAATGGAGCCGAGGACGAGAGCAATCGAGCTGCAAAGAAAAGACGTACGAGGGTAAGCTAACAATAGCTATCGCTAGCATGCTAGGTCGTCACGCTCATGACTCATCGATGACGACATTGTTTGACCAATCAGTAGCCGGCAGTCGGTGACGTCATCTTTTAGCATCGACTCAGCTCCCTTGGAACCAGAGTGGAGTAGGTACTAAAACTAGCTTGTTTTAGGAGGTACCAGGGCGAGTGGAAACACGCTGCAAATCGAGTAGAGCCGACTAGAGTAGGGCCAAGGCGTGCTAGTGGAAAAGGGCCATTAGCTGCTTGGCGGAGGTCTGGGCTCTCTGAGTGCTTTACTATTTTCAAATTGAAACTCCTGTGTTACACTGACCTGGCCCACGGGACTTAAACGGCTGTTTGAAGAAGGTCACCACTCCATACACGCTGACAGTAGGTCCCGGCTTGAGGTCACCCAGTCGGACGTACGTGTATTTTGGAGCCTTTGCTGGTCTGGAGACCTGAGGAGATCCAAACAAGAAGCTCTTCAAAACTTTAATTGTGAGTGGGTGATTTTAGTTCATCTGTAAACATCTACTTTGCTGGCCTCCACACAGACAGAGCATGGCAACCCTTCCTGTCGAGGGCAGTAGTTCAAAAGTGGGGATTTGGCAGAGAGTTAAGTAACCAGACACGTCCCATATGCTTCTTCAGGTCCAGGTTTGATACTCGCCTGAGGTCTGTTTGCAGAGTGTCCTCCCCGCTTTCACAAGCCTATCCACTGTCTTGTTACAATATCAATTCAGAGGCCAGAAAATTCACTTTCTATGGGCTCTTTCCCAGATGGACAAGTGAACAATACTGACCCCATGAAAAAGTTTTCTACTTGGAATATCTGAAAAATCCTCCATCTTAGATTCACATGGAATGTTCCTGGAAAATTTCAGTAAAATTAACATATATTTAGCAGCAATTTTCCACCCCTTTGCACTCCTTTTTAACATTCACGCAAACACATCAACTGTGAGTTAAAGTTCATGCAGACCTCATCGTCAAGTTTGTTTTCCAAAACTAACTCATAAAGGTAAACCGAGGACAGATTTGGTGACCCAGATTATATGGAGTTAGTCTTTTCTCTCTGATCTGCTTCTCTGATCCTGGCATTTAACTAAAAAGAAGTGATGAAGGCTTTGATGGTCTCCAGCTTTCTTTGTCTCTTTAGACATGATTTTTATAAAAAATAAAGATCTAATAAATGAGCATATGCTCATAGAACCAAAAACCTGTCTTTTTTTGTAAGCATTTATTTTCAGAACAGAAGGAAGATCAAGCTTTATGAGGATGGTACATCTTCATTAATGAACTTTAAAGGAAATTGTCATTGATTTCATTATTTGTGTGCCTTTTTGATGTTTTCTTTTTTATACCTGATTTGTCCTCTGTCAATTGCGTAATTAGGTGCATCTTAGGCAACTCTGTAGGTGTATATACTCCAGTGTGAGCATTACAGTCTTATCTGTTTTACTATGTTGAGAGAATTTCTTCAATTGCATTCCTATGTATAAAACAAATCGAACAATCGTCAGACTGTGGCTGCACGAGTTCCTGAACCCCTGAAGTACTGAACAAACATTAGTATCATTGCTTTCTATCCATATTATAGCATAAACCCAACATCTGGTGCATTTACAAGTACACATTTGCACACTTTTTGAATATTACAGTAATAAAATCATGATTATTCCATGTCAGTAATAAGTGCCCTGGACTTTGTTTGTTTATCTATGTGTGAATGTTTTTACTGTTTGTCATTCAGTTTCACCAATTAAAGGGACACTCCATTTTTTTGTATTCCTGTCATATCTCACTTCTGAGACAAGAAGATGGACTCCATTCTTTTGACTCTGCATGCTGTAAAAAGGAAGAAACGAACAAAGGTGCCCACCGCTAATTAGATTGGTTCAAACACTGGGAGTATATGGGTAGCGCTTTAGCCTGCCTTTGCCTACAATCATCTGATAACTCGAGACGGTCTGGTGTGCTTGTATTTCTTCTAATGACTGCATTATGTTATCTATTTTTAGACCAAGATTAGCACTTAATGTGATTTTTGAAGAGAAATACCTACAAAACTAACTGTTTTGCCTCAGCTTCCCAAACATGTAGTTCGTCTCTCATAAAGTCATCCAAAAACCTTAGTACCGATCGTGATCTACTAGTAAACAGAGGCTTTGTTTTGTTGACCTGCCGAGAAGCTCTTCCACGGAGTCTTCCATCGTTTCGGCTGTATTTCTTTCAAAAGAACTTCTTTCAAACATTACATAAAGGGTAGTCCAAAAACAGATAACTCCCAGTGTTTAAGCTATAGGTGGGTGAGCTCTGCCCATCTCCTTCTTGTTAATTGATGCACAGTCAAAAGAATGCAGTCTACCTGTTTGTCATGGACTCGGGAGTGAGACAAAACACGAGAACCAAAAGAAATGTTGAAGTGCTCCTTAAACAAAAAATACTTACTTTTGAGGCCTGTTGATTACTGTTCTCAAATATAATACGCACTCAATTACAACACAGACTCCATTTTTCATACTTCTTTCCAGGAAAAGCTCTGTGCTCAAATATAAACGTGCACCAAAATTTTAACCAAACCTTATTCTTCAGACAAACCACCGAAAGCCATCATCTCTGCTTTTTTTCCCTTCAACCACGAATGTTGGCTACGAATTTCCTACCAGTTTCTTTGCTGCCCACTGCCTCAGCCACTTCAGTCACCTTTCTTTTGAATGCTGCTGGGTAACTTACTCTTTTTAACAAGTTTTAGAAGTCTAATTATCACAATTTTCCATCACATGTGACTATTTTACATATTACTCCTCTGCGTGTACAATACGCACCCAAAACTTAGACCTTATTTAAAGGTGCTATGAGGAGAATCTATTACCGGCGACATAAAGACTCTGCTACCCATGAGCACGTGCGGCGACTGTCGTAATGCTGCGTTCCAGTAACCTCGGAACTGGGAGTGACATCATCTCCGACTTATCGGCGTTCCAGTTGAAGTCGGAAAAAAACATGCCGATCTACCAGGCTATTGTTAGCTGTTGTTAGCATGCCCTGTGTTGTTGTTCACAAATATCACATGAAGAATGTGGTTACCACTATGGCAGTATAACAGTCTAACAATACCATGTATACAGCTGATCTAGAGTGACACACCCGTCAGAAGTGCAAATAAATTGATTATTACAGGAGCTAAATAACTGTTCACACTGGGGGCATCCATCTTCGATTGTCAACTTGGGGCTGGCGAGGTTTCACCGAGTTCCCAGTAGGAAATTCAGACTTCGGGGAACGTTCCAGTTGCAGTTTCCTAATCGGAACCCGGAAATTCCTACTTCAGACTACAACTGGTACGCACCAAAAGACGTGACCCAAGCCAAAGCGTGTGTTTGTTGATGCTAATAAAGCATGCAACTTGCAAAGCAACCTGGTAATTCCTCTTTCTAGTTACGTAGCGGTAGTTTTTGATGTGTGACAAAAAGCAATTTTTGGCAAACTTAGTATCGTAGTTTTGTAGCCGTCTATATATCGCTACTTACAGCCTGGTGCTCTAAGACGTGTCTGAATAATATAAATTTGCTCTAGTTTTAATTGTCTTGTTCCCGAAGTTGAGTATCCAGGCCAGTCCAGTCCTGTCTGACCCGACCGCGAAGCTAAGGAATAGCATTTATAGATAACCTATTTTGATGCGATAAAACTCATCTTAAAGTGTGTTTTTCGATCAGGCATATATCTAAGAGAGAGACTTTTTTGTAATTACAAAGAAACTCCTCACAGTCCTTTTAAGATGCATTAAAATGTATGTTATACTTTAGAAATTATGGTATGTTGGTTAAAAATGCCATATTTTCATAAAAGGACCAGAGTTAATCCATTGCAAATGTTCAGTAAAGACATATAAAGGATTGACACAAGCACTTTGGCACTACGGTGAGCCCCTGATCCAGCAGAAGTGACAGTGGGAGAAACATCAGCTGATTTAAAGCCTCCTGACAGAAACAAGACCTCCACAGTAAACCTCTGATTCTGACCTGAGCAGAGAGTCCTGAGCTCCTCTTGATGGGCGGTTTGGCTCCGGGGTCGGGAGGGGTCATCAGGTGGGAGACCTGGAGGAGGACAACAGGGGAGGGGACTTCACAGTGATGTTGACTCAGAGAAAAGACTCAACAAGAGATGCCAGATCTGCTGCAGCAGGAGCAATATAAGTAGAGATGAGTGAGGAAAAAATAATAAAAGAAAGTAGCAACAAAAATGAGCAAACTTTAAACAAAAATATGTCTAAGATATTTAAAAAGCTCATATATTATTTAGTTTCAAACATTTTATTTATTCTTCGTATATATTGGCTATAACACCACATTTTTGCTTCATGATTTTTCCCTTTTCTTACACGATTCCTGTGCGTCCTTGAAAATTTGATTAATTCTATTCTATTGAATTACTTGTACTTTATTATATTAGTCTGCTGGATGTCCTTCTCCATTTTGGTGTGGATGGATGCAATGAAATGGACTTTGTGAAAAATTCTGCCAAAAATTCTTTTGATAGCCATTTTTCTGTAATATTTCATAAAATACAAAATTGTAATTAAAAAAAATCTAAGTTCTACATACATACAAATATAATTTATGCATCCATCGTCTATATGGTTTATCCTTTTTGAGGTCACGGGGGGCTGAAGTATATTCCAGCTGACCCTGGGCAAGAAACAGGGTACACCTTTAACCAATCACAGAGCCACAAAGAGAGACAGACAACCATTCAAGCTCACACTCATATCTCTGGGCGATTTAGTTACCAATTGACCAAATGGTCTGTTGGAGGAAGCTGTAGTGCCCAAGAGAACCCACACATGCACAGGGAGAACATGCAAACTCCACACAGAGAGGCATGGGGGGTTGAGCCTGCTGCCCACATTTAATTTATTTTATTTAAATGTTTCACCATAAAACAACAGGTGAAGTGTTGGTTTGAAGAGGAGGGTCTTGGCTTTGTCATGTGATCTATAACAGAGTTTGATTGACACATTTCCCGCCAATTGGAATAGAGTTAGAAACCACATGGGTGGTTTCAGGTGTTTAAGCTTCCAGAGAGAAAAAGAACAGTAAAAACTGTGGGTCAGAGTATCTGCATTCATAGAAAGCATCATACTAAGCAGATTAGAGTCCTCACATAGACGTAGGCATTGTCTCCCGACAGCAGCAGGTTACACGGATGTATCTTGTCCTTGTTAACAGTTGGAGATTTGCCCACACTGAAGCCAGAAACCACCAGCACATCCTGCAGAAATGGAAAACAAACCATCAACAACAAGCAGAGAAATCAGGGATTAAAACTGAGGGAGCAGAGAGGGGTGAATTTACATCTTTCTTCCCAGGGGGAGGACAGATTGAAGCAGCAGATGCTGCATCCTGGGACACGTTAAATAAGACGTCACAACAAGCCGCAGATGATAAGCCGGTGTGAAAAGTAGAGATTGTCTTTTGTTCGTTGTGTCAAGTGCCCCCGAGACGGATCCAAAGCCTCCACTCAAGGCTGACAAAGGGACAGCGGATAGTCTGAATAATCACGTTACGGAGACACACAGCCTGACAGCAGCTCGGAGATCCACAGCCGAGCGCGAGGATCAGGCTGCTGTGACCTCCTGTGATCCATCAGGACCTCGCTGTAGGGAGTGTAAAGAACAGAAAGATGCTGCTGACAGTGGGATTATCCCTGATGTGTTCACTGTCCCAGTCCAGGTCAAAGAGAACCGCTGCGCCGTAAACAACATCACAGCTGCCTCTGTGTCCAGATGTGACAGTGTCAGGCTGGACTGAGAGGAAACTGGATCACAGAGCTGCAGCTGAGATGATTCAGAGCTTCACTGTGATGTTCAAGGAGCTGCAGGAGACATACGCTCACACCAGAGCATGCACCACAGAGAAACACCAAGACGAATAGCTATGAATTGGGACTGAACGATATTTGGGAAAAATGATTTTTTTTCTCTCTTGCAGTGCACACCAAACAGGCAGAGCTTCATCACCACTGACAGGTGAAGTGAAAATAATTGATTAGGGCTGTTACTCCATATTTTAATGGTAAATGGACTTGAGCTTATATAGCGCTTTTCTAGTCTTTTGACTACTCAAAGGTGCTTTACACCGCAGGTCACACCTACCCATTCACACCCATTCACTCTCACATTCACTCACTGATGGTTCAAAGTTTCTATGTTAGTTATACATCAGTATCTCTAAAGGTGCGTTCACACCGCAAGCGACCCAGCTACCAAAGTTGCGTCATCCACAGATGTAGCGTCCATAAATACCTGTTTGGTCGCAGTTGGCGTCGGCCGTCAGTCGGTGACGTCATGTCCGCTCGAGTTTTACCGTGATCATATCATATATCACATTATAGGACGTATAAGCGGACATTATTCCAGCTGTGTCCTTTTCACTCACTTATCAGACACAAAACTCTGCAGCTGATGATGCAGCAGCATTATCTGTGAGTTAACCGCGGTCCGTCTTCAAATGTCCTCACTGAGATTAGTTCCGCCTAGAAGGAAGTCATCCGCCCTGTAGTCCGGATGAATAACGGTACCGTCACACGTACACACACCGCTGATTGGCTGTTGCTGCACAGCCACACACGACATCGCCTGAATCGATCAACTTTTTTTTAACTTTGACATTGCGCGACGAGTGAAGTGACCGTCTTGTCGCCAGCTGTCGCATCGCGGGACGGCTAGCCCCGCCCCATCGCGGCTGTACATTGTGACGTCCTTAGTGAACATTTTGATTTATATATTTTCTGTTTTCTCCGAGGTTGCTGGAATTCGCTCAGGATGATTAGTCAGATGTGGAGCACCTGGGCCCGCTGCTCCACTTCCGTATAAAAGGCTGGCTTCCAGTGACTCGGCTCTCTTGCTCTTGATCTCGCTCTGCGCCCTGCACCCGCTCATTTTTGCTCCATGCACTTTGAATGAACATTTGTAAATAAAATACCTGATTGTTGTTATAATTTCCCTATCTGGTTCGTTTTTGTCATGGCCATTGAGCCAGGTTGTGACAAAGTGGGGGCTCGTCCGACCGTATTGTTCTCCTTTTTGCTGCGCAAGTGAGTATTTTGGTTTGTTTGAAGTGCTGATTGCTTGAAACATTTGGTTAACTTGTTGCGCAATTTGTTTCTTTTTCGGTCAGGACTCGGTTTTGATGATTAATATCTAGGATAAAGGTAAAACGTTTGTCTGGGGGTGCTCGTTTGTAAATCTGTGATTTATTTGTTTATTTCTTGTCGCTTTCCGACGAGTAATTTGTTAATTGGTGCTTTGTGCCGGCGAGAGCGCACGTGCGTAAATTTGTTTGGCGCACTTGTTTCCTTTTGTTTCCTTGTTTACCTTGTTAAAACACTACTTTACGCGTATTCATAAGGATTTTGAGAGAAGGGTACTGATTATTTTGGCTCTTGATCGGGGTAAGTTAGTTAGTTTATTAAGTTAGACTCTAAATCTTATCTGGGTTTAGTTGTTTACTTACCCTGTTGATTCGGCGTTGATCCTCGGAGGCAGGTTTTGTTTATGTGTGTATCAGGACAATCAGGTAAAGTATCCCTGTGTGCTTTGTCATAAACTTGGTGTGGAGTTTTCCCTTGTAGGCTGTAGCAGCGTTCCCCTTTGGGTTCGCTATGGGGGCTTGGTAGTGCTGTGACGCGTGTGGTTAAAGCTTTGCTTGGGAGCATGTCCGTGGTTCCGGGGGGGTTGCTAGCATGCTAGTCGCTCAACCGGGCCAGCGGTCTTAGGTGCGTAAGAACCCGCCGCCAGTCGTTGCATGAAGACTAGGGAGGAGTTTAGGTAGCGGGGTTTTGTGCGTCAGATAGCGGGATAACTCCATACCGGCTCGGGGTGTTCCTCCGAGCGCACACGGTGGTCTTGTGGTGCCTGATAGGTCCTGTTGGTGCGTAATAGTTGTTCCATGGTATGCATGTTTGAATAATTTGTGATAATGTCAGAAATTGAATCCTTTGTTGCTGCTCCATCCGAGGAGGATTTGGAAAAGTGCACAAAAGAACAGCTGGTGAAACTTGCTGAGCACTACAGTATTAATTTGGGAGATAAACGTTTAAAAGAAAATGTCAAAGTAACGTTAAAAACAAAATTAGTGGAAATGGGAATTATTGGGGCAGATCAAGAGGAAAGCCCTGCCGTCTCCCCGTTTTCTGTCCAAACACAGGGTCTCACATTTGAACAGCAGAAAGAGCTTCTTATGTTACAGTTACAGCATGATCAATTAAAACATGAGCTTCAGCTTAAAAAACAGATTGAAATTGAGCGCATCCGGCAGGAGACTGAAACCGAAAAAGCCAGGCTGGAGGTGAGTCGTCTGTCTTTAAGCCAAAAAGGTGAGCAATCTGCTGATAAGAGTGAACATGATCCTAAGAGTCGTTTTGACATTAATAATTTGCGCTTATTGCCTCAGTTTAATGAAAGAGACCCTGATTCATTTTTTGTTCTGTTTGATCGTGTGGCAAAAGCAAGAGGTTGGCCTGATGAAGACTGTGCTTTAATGTTACAGTGTGTCCTGACAGGTAAGGCGCAGGAGGTATATTCTTCTTTGAGCGCCGAGGATAGCTGTAGTTATGAGAAGGTTAAAGCTGCAGTCCTGAAGGCTTATGAGCTTGTTCCGGAGGCGTACAGGCAGCGTTTTAGGTCGTGGGAGAGACGTCCCGGCCAGACGTTTGTAGAGTTTGCCAGAGATTTGTCCTTACATTTCAAACGTTGGTTAACTTCTCTTGATGTCACAACTTTTGAAGGTTTGTGTGAGTTGTTGGTTTTAGAACAGTTCAAAGACGTGCTTCCACCTCGCATTGCCGCGTTTGTTAATGAAAAAAACTTAAAGACTGCGTCCCAGGCTGCTATAACAGCTGACGAATTTGAGCTGCTTCATAAAAACAACCTTCGGGAGCGCGCTGTTGCGCGAGATAATGTGGGCTGGCGAGGGAAGAATCCTTGCGCTCCAGCGGAGCAGATGCGTTCAGGGACGGTTGGAACATTTAAATTTGACACTAAAATGCGAGGCAACTTTGACAGAGGCAAGGTTTGTAATTACTGTCATCAAACGGGGCACTGGAAGGCTGACTGTCATGTTCTACAAGCTAGAAATAAATGTGTAAAATCAAATGTAAAACCTGCAGCTGCAGCAGCACCCGTTATTACGTGCAGAGTTTCTGAAGCTTTTGTTTCCGACGTTTGTGAACCTGATGTTTTGGCTGCGTATTCCCCATTCATTCGGGATGGTTTTGTTTCTTTGGTAGGTAGTGAGTCAAGGGTTCCAGTTCAAATCCTGAGGGATACAGGGGCTTATGATTCCTATATTGTGGATTCTGTGCTTTCATTTTCTGATAAAACTGATACAGGGGACAGTATACTCAGTCGTGGGATGGGTTTGACAGTCCTACCAATTCCTTTACATAAGGTGGTTCTTGATTGTGAATTGGTTCAGGGTGAGGTATCAGTTGGAGTTCGACCTGCATTGCCCATTGAGGGAGTTCACTTTATTTTGGGTAATGGGTTAGCTGGTAGCAGAGTTTGGTCTGAGTCGGCTCCTTCACCTTTGACACTTGATCCTGTTGATATCTTGTCCATTAATGCTTCTCTTGATTTACCAAAGGTCGTTCCAGCTTGTGTGGTTACACGTGCCATGAGTAAAACTGAGCCTGAAGCTGTGACAGATGATGATGATGATGCTGTTGCAGTCGAGGGCCCGTCGCTGTCTGATTTTCCTCTGGCTGTGTCAGCCAGTGAGCTGATCCAGGAGCAACAGAGTGATCCTTCACTGCAGGAAATGTTTAATCGGGTTTTACCAGCAGCTGAAATAAAAAATGTTGCCACTGGCTACTGTTTACAAAATGGCTTGCTGTTTAGAAAGTGGATGCATCTCGGCTGTGATTCTGTTGGTGAGGCTGTTTTCCAGTTAGTGGTTCCAGTTAAGTTCCGTTCCCTGGTGTTGAAAGTGGCCCATGATGATGGCGGACACTTCGGTGTCAGGAAAACATGCCTGCACGTATTGAAACATTTCTTCTGGCCTTGTATTAAAAGAGATGTGTCTGCATTTATAAAAACTTGTCATGTGTGTCAGTTAACAGGGAAGCCGAACCAATCTGTGAAACCTGCTCCGCTTCTACCAATACCGGCCGTAAGTGAACCTTTTCAACACCTCATAGTTGATTGTGTTGGCCCTTTGCCGTGTTCAAAATCTGGAAGTAAGTATCTCCTTACCGTGATGTGCCAAAGCACGCGCTATCCTGCTGCGTATCCACTGAGGTCCATTACAGCTAAGTCTGTGGTAAAGGCACTTTCTCAATTTATTTCAGTGTTTGGCATCCCTAAAATTGTGCAAAGTGATCGTGGCTCAAATTTTACTTCACATATGTTTGGACAGGTTCTAAAAGCATTAAAAATCAAACACAATCAGTCGTCAGCTTATCATGCGCAAAGCCAGGGTGCGCTTGAAAGGTTTCACCAGACCCTGAAATCTCTACTCCAAGCATACTGCACCGAGTTAGACAGGGACTGGGAAGAGGGTCTTCCCTGGTTAATGTTAGCTGCAAGAGAGGCAGTTCAGGAAAGCACAGGGTTTAGTCCCAATGAATTGGTTTTCGGACATACTGTGCGTGGTCCGTTGTCTGTCCTTAAAGATGACTGGGTTGAGACTGAACCTCCAAAAAATTTAATTGACTTTGTAAATGGTTTTCGTCATCGTTTGTTTGTCGCTGGAACTTTAGCAAGAGAGAAATTGCAGATGGCCCAAAGTAAAATGAAAAAGCTGTATGATCGCCGCTCTGTACACCAGGAGTTCAGTCCAGGAGACCAAGTTTTGGCTTTCATGCCTATTGTGGGGTCACCATTCGAGGCTAAGTTCACAGGCCCTTACAATATTGTTGAGAAACTGTCTGATCTTAATTATGTAATTTCAACACCAGGCCGTAAGAAGTCCACAAAATTATGTCACATCAATTTGTTGAAGCCTTATTATAAGCGTGAGTCCGATCCTGGGGTAGGTAAAATTTCTGAGTCTGTGCGTCCTGTTCTGGCTGTGAGTTCTGTTATGGAGGGTTCAGAGGGAGATGGGGTTCCTGAGCCTGATGACAGTTTGTTATATGGTCGTTTAAAAAATTCAGAATCGCTTAAAAACTTAGATAAAATCCTGTCTCACCTGCCTGAGTCCAAGTGCCGGGAATTGTCTGAGTTAATATGTAAGCATCCTTGTTTGTTTGGTGATGTGCCATCTCGTACTGATTGGATCCAGCATGACATTGATGTCGGTGGTGCGACACCAATTAAACAGAGGTTTTATCGCATGGCACCTGAAAAACTTAAACATCTTGACTCAGAAGTTAGTTACATGATTGAAAATGACATCGCAGAGCCATCGTTCTCCAGCTGGGCATCTCCGTGTATCCTGGTGCCAAAACCGGATAAAACACCCAGGTTTTGTACAGACTTCAGGAAGGTTAATGCGGTCACAAAGTCTGATTCTTTTCCATTGCCCAGAATGGATGACTGTATTGATCAGGTGGGTTCAGCCAGGTTTGTAAGCAAATTTGATTTACTTAAGGGGTATTGGCAGGTTCCGTTGTCCAAGCGCGCACAGGAGGTTTCTGCGTTTATTACTCCGTCGGGTTTGTTTTCATATAAGGTGATGCCGTTCGGGTTAAAAAATGCTCCTGCGACGTTCCAACGGTTGATGAACCGCGTTGTAGCTGGTTTGGAGGGCTGTGCCGTCTACTTAGACGACTTGGTGGTGTACAGTGACACATGGCACTCACATCTTCAGCATGTTCGTGCACTTTTTGAGAGGCTTGCTTTGGCTAGACTTACTGTAAATCTGGCCAAATGTGAGTTTGCGATGGCAACAGTGACGTATCTTGGCCATGTCGTGGGTAAGGGTTGCGTTGCTCCAGTTGAGGCAAAAGTTTGTGCAGTCTCCAAGTTTCCTCAGCCAACAACCAAAAAAGAACTCCAACGGTTTCTGGGCTTGGTTGGTTACTATCGGAGTTTTTGCAAAAATTTTTCATCTGTTGTTTATCCGCTGACTGAGCTGCTGAAGGGAAAGGCAAAATTTGTCTGGTCTTCAGCATGCCAGCAAGCGTTTGAGAATGTAAAATGCCTGCTCTGCTCTTCTCCTGTTTTAGCAGCTCCGTGTTTTGACCGGCCATTTATACTGCAGGTGGATGCCAGTCAGGTGGGAGCAGGAGCAGTCTTGCTGCAGGGGGATGACCACGGGGTGGTGAGACCAGTTAGCTTCTTCTCCAAAAAGTTCAATCGTTATCAGAGTAATTATTCTGTTATTGAGAAGGAGACACTGGCTCTGATCTGGGCGTTACAACACTTTGATGTTTATGTGGGTGGGGCGCCCCTAGTGGTGTATACTGATCACAACCCCCTGACGTTCTTGAAGTCTCTTAGGTCACCCAATCAGAGACTGGTTAGGTGGTCTTTATTTTTACAGGCATATGACCTCACAATTTTGCATATTAAAGGGACAGAAAATGTCATGGCAGATGCTTTGTCCCGTGCACCTATGCCTTGATCTGTCCTTCTGAGTTAGTTCTGAGTTCTGTTAATTGTATTTGATGCCTTGTGTGCTGTACTGTTGCGGCCTGCTGTGCTCTGCTCTCTTAATCTGCTTCTCAGGTACCGGGGTTGCTGAGAGTTGGGCGGGGTAGTCTGCAGAACGCACTGCTGGGCTGACAAACTTTGGTTTTGTATGTACTTTTGTTCATCACTGGTGTTAAAGATTTGTTAGTTATTGATAGTTAATAATTGGTCATTTTAGTTATTTGGGTTTGGTGTTGGTGCTGGAGCCGGTGACTCCCATGGAGCCCCGACTTTATGGGGGGGGGTGTGACGTCCTTAGTGAACATTTTGATTTATATATTTTCTGTTTTCTCCGAGGTTGCTGGAATTCGCTCAGGATGATTAGTCAGATGTGGAGCACCTGGGCCCGCTGCTCCACTTCCGTATAAAAGGCTGGCTTCCAGTGACTCGGCTCTCTTGCTCTTGATCTCGCTCTGCGCCCTGCACCCGCTCATTTTTGCTCCATGCACTTTGAATGAACATTTGTAAATAAAATACCTGATTGTTGTTATAATTTACCTATCTGGTTCGTTTTTGTCATGGCCATTGAGCCAGGTTGTGACAACATTCACTTTGAATGGAGAGTGATCGCCGAGGTAGTACAGGTAACGTCCGGTGTGAACGCACCTTAACACATTCATGCCCTTTTATGCCCATTTACACGCCACTGACGTAGCAGTGGGAGTTAAGTGTCTTGCACAAGGACACATCGCCATGTGTCGCCCGAATCTGAGCTCGAACCTGCAACCTCCCAATCACTGACCAAGTGCACTATCCAACTGCACCACCGACGTACCCGCTTTATTTTAATGACTGTTCGAATATGGAGATAAATATTCGTAACCAAATAGTAAATAAATATTCGAATATAAAATGTTGAGGTCAGTTGCAAATCAGGGCTCTTGGAGCAGTGGACCGTTTCATCCAACAGGGGGCGCTGTCAGTGCAGCTTGGCTGTCAGTTACAGTTTTATGTCGTTTCCCCTATTTCTGTACCCCCTTGTTTTTCTTTTTTGTCTCTTTTTGTTTGTTTGCCTTGTTTTGTTTTGTTCCCTGTCAAGTTTCGTCTTTTTAATTTTTATTTTATGTATGGAATTTTGTAAACCAACCCTATAAGTTGCTATCAGGCCTGTGCTCAAAATATCGATATCGCAAAATATTGTCACACACTCCTGGGGACACATGTATCGATACAGATTCTGCAGAATCGATACGGCCTCAATGTTTTGGCAGTCGTTGTCAATACACTTTGGCTAACGTTAACAATGGCACAGTTCAAAGTAGAAGATGAAGCAGGTGAAGAATGATGAAGCTCATGCTCCAGGTTTGAACTTAGATCTGCCATCTTTGAAGACCTGAATTCAAGTTTCTTAAGTTTTAATACCATTGGAAACTCATCCATATTTTCTTCTTCTTATAAGAAAAAAAAAACTTGTCAAGAATGTTGTTAAAAGTGTAGTCAATATTCACAATTTACGTGTATAGGGATTAATATCGTATCGTGAGTTTGCTGGAAATACTCAGCCCTACTTGCAATGCACATTTCTCTTTTCACTTGTTTATGTTTGTTTACCGTTCAAGTTAGATTTTTCGGAAAAGTGACAACCTTGTAGCAGATCATCTCCTCATCACGGCATCTGTTAGTGGGCAGAATGTATCAGGCAGTGAGTGATCATTTAGTCCTCAAAGTTGATTCTGGAAGCAGGATAAAATGGGCGAGGATTTGAGTGAACCTAACAAAGGCAAAAGTGTGATAACTAGACGACTGGGTCAGAGCATCTCCAAAAACTACTGCTCTTTAGAGGTTAGTATCTATCTGAAGTGGTTCAGGGAAGTGATAGGGTCATGTGTGCATGTGGTTTGATCCCACAGGTGAGCTACTGTTGCTCAAACTGCTAAAGAAGTTAATGTTGGTTTTGATTGACAGGCGTCACAATACAGAGTGTCACACTTTGTTGGGTATGGGACGGTATAGCCATGGACCAATCAGGGTTGCAGGTAGGGCTGAACAATTTATCATTTTTGTATCTAAGTTGCGATTTCAAACAACATGATCATGTGATCGCTGAGGCTTTGCAGTGCTCCTGACTGACCCAGGATCTGTTGTTTCAACCATTTGCCCATTGGTGCAATGTTGTCACGTCAGTGCTCACGTCCGAAACCATCCATGGTTGACATGCTGCTTTAGCACGGCTATTTCCTTTTTTTAATTGGTGAATTTTGCTTTTCCTTATTAGTACTTACTTGACATTGGATTTTTACATTTGTTTTGCATTTTTAAGGATTTCTGCACAACATTTTTTTAAGCTAAGAGTCAAATTGGCTTTTTTGGTTCTTCAGTTGTAATAACTGCCAATGGTCATGACTTTAAAGAGTGTACATGCAATTTTTTTTGTTAGTAAATACACGTGGAAGCAATTCTTACCTTTACTTCCCATCTTTGCCTTTGAGTAATAGCTTCTAATGTTCGATGACATGATGTAATCCTCTGTCATGTTTGTAAATGTTACTGTAAACAGTGTGTATATTGCACTGAAGCTTGATTTGAAGAAAATCGTGAATCGAATCGAAATCGCAATATCAGCCAGAATAAATCACAACTGGATATGTTCCTCACTATGTTGTGCTTGATCAGTGTTTATTTAGAATTTTCACATGGAATTACAGATAAATGTGTTTGTTTTATCCATTTCTGACCCTAGCTAAAAGAGTCTACTAATAAAGTGGGGCCGGAATGAGTCCAAACTACAGAGTAAGCTTTTAGCACTTCCTGTTTCTCAAGGCTGAAAATGTATCCTTTTCAGATCCAAATTGCAACTTCAGGCAACTCAATCATGTGATGACCAAAGCTGAGATTTTTTCAGGGCCCCTGACTGACTGACCCAGGATCTGCGGTGTCAACTATTTTACAAATTTGCAGGCAATTTGCATTTAAGAATGAGCTCAAATTTCCTTTAATCAGGCCCATTTATGTATATTTTTAATGACTTTTGAGTATGCTCACAATCACTACTTATCCTTGATAGTGCTGTAGTCTCTTTTTGTTTGAGATGCAAATTGAATAATGTGTTACATGCTTTTGATCACTGATTTCCTTACTGCGGTCTAGGCATGTGACTATCGCATTTCCCCCATTTATTGGGGAAATGAAAAAAAGCAACCGAAATTTAAACATATTCTATTTTGTACAGAGACATGGCCTCCTGGATCTCTTTTATATATAGCAATCTTCATCATTCACAGATGAACCCCCTTAGCCTGGATTAAACTGTATTATATGAATACAATGGTGTCATTGTGAGTCAACCAAATTCTTCCCAAACAGAGCTATTCAAGTCATCAGGTGAAAATTCTTCTATTTTTAATATCGGAAGATATATCGCAATATATCGCAAACCCCCCAAAAATCGCAATGTCAGTTTTTTCCAATATCGTGCAGCCCTACTGCGGTCTATACTGTAAACATGGTGAATACTGCACTGAAGCTTGATTTGAAGAAAGTCATGAATAGAAATGATTGAAAATATCAGGCTGTAAGATGAATATTGAAAAAACAGAGCTAATGCAAATTAATAAAGACAAGCATAGTATTTCTGAAGATTTTGAGCACTTTCAATGGAAAAAAGATCCAAGTATTTAGGCTGCGTTATTAGTTCTGAAAAAAAAATGTTTCATGAAGATAACTTTAAGTCCTTGATTTGTGAATTAAAATGTAGCCTTGAGAGATGGATAGATTTGCCTAGTAACTTAATCGGAAGAATAAACTTATTTAAAATGATATGGTTGCCAAAATTTCTTTTCAGTTTTCAAACATTACCTGTTTTTCCACCTAAACAGTTTTTCACACAAATAAATACTTTACTTTCCTCCTTTGTCTGGTCAAATAAAACAAATCGATGAAGCAGAAATCTTCTTCAAAACAAGAGAACTGAAGGAGGTCTTAAACTCCCAAATTTAGAATTGTATTCCTATGCCTCACAGCTGTTTTACATCAATCAAATAATCAATGATGCCAGTGAAGAACCCTGGATTGAGATTGAAAATGACCAGTTGAAACCTTACAACTTATTTACTTCCCTGTTTATAAAACATAAGATAAAAGTGACAAACTCTTTTATAAATAGCACTCTAAAATCCTGGCAAAAAATTAAAACTATACTCGCAGTAGAGCTGAACATATCCAAGAAAACAAAGTTTTGGAATAATCCTTCGATTAAAATTTCAAAACAGGGAACTGAACTGGGACAGTTGGACGAAAATTGATGTCAGTACCTTTCAGACATAATTGAAAATAATCATGTTCTTTCATTTATAGAGCTACAGACCCGTTTTGCCTTGGGAAACAAGGAGTATTTTAGGTATCTACAGCTTAGGAACTGGATAATAGCAAACTTTGTATTAAAATATGATGTAGTCCCAGGACCCTTTGAAGAGTTTTTGGTTCAACCTGGTAAAAAGAAACAGCTAATTGCAACTGCATATAACACGCTGTTGAAGGAACAATCTAAAATGTATTCAATGGAAAAGCTGTATGACAAATGGAACAGAGACCTTCAATGTAACGAATACAATAATAAGAGATAAAATTCAGAGTTATTACCCAAGTATGACATTACATGAGTGGTATATGAATTTAAATGCTCTAAATTTTTACTGTGGGTTTGTTTTTGTCTGTATTGGTGTATGTTGTATGTTATTCTGGCACCACCATGAAAGAATTTAGATGTGATATACTTTAGGTTAAAAATTTGTTGTTATGAAATCCTACTGGACTGTCCAGAAAAAGTTTATGTACCCTGTGGTGGAAACATGAAAGTCAATAAAAACAATTATAAAAAAAAAAATGAATAGAAATGAAATTGCAATATCTGCCAGAAAAATCACAATTACATCATTTCTGGAAATTATTCAGCTCAGGATGAAAGTATACATAAATTTTCCATCCATTAAATTTCTACAATGCTTTTCTCTTTCGGGGTCACGGGGTGGGGGTAGGGGCTGGAGCCTATCTCAGCCCTTATTGGCCGAGAGATGGGGTACATCCTGAACTGGTCGTAGGCCAATTGCAGGACAACATAGAGAGACAGACAACCATTCACTCTCAAACTGATACCTAAGGACACTTTTGTGTCACCAATTAAGATAATAAGGATGTTTCTGGTCTGTGAAAGGAAGCCGGAGTGTCTAGAGAGAACCCACTAATGCACGGGAGGGACATTCAAACTCCACACAGAAATGCCCTGCCTGATGTGCGGATCGAACCGGCGACCTTCTTGCTGTGAGGCATCTGCACTACCTGCATGCCGCCCTATATGAGAATTTTGAGTACTCTACCTGGATACATACTTGAAAAAGGGTTTGTGATGAGCACATGCAAACACAATTTTAACATTTCATTTAGGATTTCAAACTGAAGTCATTTTTTCCCAGCTTTCACATTTTAAAGCACTTTCATGTGTTCAATGCTAAGGTCAGATTACATGATTTTTTTTTTTACTGGTAACAATGGTCAGTTTGTCAGACCAGATGACCAAACTGACATACATGAGCAAACATTTCTTTACTCCTTCCATATGTAAACAAAGTTATTTCATCCTTGAGAGTAATGTCTCACACATCATCACATCAAATGAACCACTCAGTCCAGGTTCTTGTTCTAAACAAAGGTTTTATGATCAATAAAAACACAGCCTTGTTCTTAATGAAGTACCTTGAATAATAAATATTCATCACAAAAACACTTTTCACTCTCTACAAACAAATCTCTCAGAGGAACAACCGAAAAAAATGTCAACTCATCCAGCTTTCTGACAAGGACGTTGCCTGATGACACAAGTGTGTCTGAATTGATGAGCGACATGCATAATGTCCTAATTTAGTAAAATGTCTACACCAGATGTAACATTGATGGCAAAACGGCGGTTCATTAAACATGAAACACCTGAGAAATGATCAAAACAAACTTTTGCTCATAATCAAGGAAAAGTTTCCAAAAAATGTTACATAAAACAGGTAAATAAGGGAGAAAACTGCCCTTAAACATGTTTATATGGAGCTTTTATGATCCACAAAAACAGATGTGCTATAATTCAAAGCATCTCTAAAATTAATTGTCATATATATCATCGTTATGTCTCTCATTAGGGACTTCAAGCTTGACTTGAAGATTAAATATTTAGATGAATCTTACCATCTAATAGAAGGTGGAGAAAGATATAAATGACAGGAAGACTGAAAACTGTTTTTCTCGATTCTCACATGGAATAGCATCTCTCTTTCTTTGTGGCCCACCACACTCTACAGGAACATAACAAATAAATCTGACATATTCAGTCTTCCTGTGCAGCTCTGCCTGTTCATCGCCTCAGATTTTTAAAATCTTGATGTGTTTTTGGCCAAAAGAGTAAACCTGTGTACATAAAATACAGAAAACAGCATAAGAAACACACCACAGTCTTCAGAAATATCTTTACCTATAAAAAGGCCTGTGATTGGAGAACTTAAAATGCAAGAAAAACAACACCTACAAACATGGCACGAACGTGCAAACATGGAGGACGTGAATAAAAACCTGAAAATAACTCAAACTGTGAATTATATTCAACAGCCAGACGGCATCAGCCTGAATCATCAAAGTCCTTCATCACCACAGCACGTCTCCTGATGCTAAATATACTGGAGGCTCATATGATCCATACTTAAATATGTGTGTTTCATGAGCAAAACTGAGGTGATAAAAACCTAGGCAACAACAAACAAATAAACCTCTATTTGGTGAGCTTGGATATGTTCAAGAGTCTGACTGATGCAGAAATAAAAAGCCAACTTCTTTAAGGCACAGCATGCTTGTACCAGGTTGGACCCCCCTCTGTCTTCTGAACCGTGAGCTGGTTGTTTTGTGTTCCCTTGAAACCTGATGTTTATACGATCATGTTTATTTTGTCCTGAAATGTTATGGTGGCTTTTGACTCACATCGATATCCGCCAGGATGATACAAGCAAGAATGATACATACTTTTGTACGGCCTTTTTTGTAGCATGGACTGTAAGAAATCCCTTGTACTTAGATCATGGACTGAATGAGAAGAGCAGGTGATAAATAGTAGGTATGATAAAAACTGACCCATTTGTTATTAATCAATGGGTTAAATAAATTTGAGCCTTTAACATAAGAATAGCAATATATCTAACAAAAACAAAAACATAATTTTAAACAAGAAGAAGAACAAGAACAAGAAAAAACAACACAAGAAATCCCACATTCTGCTGACCCCTCTTGTGTCTGCCAACACAAGAAATCCACATTCAGCAGAATGGCTGATTTGTCTTGTTCTACGCCAGCAGAATGTGGGATTTATTGCAGATCCTAGTTAGTTGCAGAGTCGCATTGGCGGGCTCCCGTAAGAGGGCACCCGTAAGTGTACCATAGTAGTACTGTTTGTATAAACATACGCTAAATGATGTTGTTTCAGAAAATGGTGATGTTACCAGGAAACTTGGTGGACGCTCGGAGACATTACGGATTACAGCAGTACGGAGGAATTAATTGCCGACTTTTTGTGGACTTTTTAAGGACACTGTTCGTTAGGTTTATCAAGTCATGCTCTTGAAGTCATGATATCAATGTCAGTGGACAGCGAGGATCCCCCCAGATCTCTGGCTGCATCCTAGATGTTCCAGAACTACTCCACAGTGTTGTTCAGCATGAGGGTGAGTAGAAAATGAGGTCA
The DNA here is from genome assembly GCA_036419115.1 of Scarus forsteni. Classification (NCBI taxonomy): domain Eukaryota; kingdom Metazoa; phylum Chordata; class Actinopteri; order Labriformes; family Labridae; genus Scarus; species Scarus forsteni. The sequence continues at coordinate 36,099,419 of JAZDUH010000327.1, read as the reverse complement.
AATCGTTGTTTGGGTGTAGTGTTCCTTTAAATGTCTGTCCCTAATAAAGGCCTGGTCTGCTCAGTGATTGAAACAAATAAACACCCTGGATATTATTTGGTATTTTACAGTATTTTTCCTTCATGAGGAAGTTGATATTGCTTAAAGATTCTGTATGTTGCAACCTGCCTACTTAATTTTTCATTCTATTTTATTCAATTTGAATGCTCTTATCTATTTTGATGTCTTAATTTGATATTTTCTACTGCCATACTGTGCATAAGAGCAACTGAAACAACCAAATTCACCCTTGGGGATTAACAAAATATTTCTGATTTGATTGATTTGTTTAAGAAACTAGAAGCATTTTGTTCATGAGTACATCCAAAACTTTCACACCAGCCGGTCTCCCTGCTGTTACAGCTCTATCTCTCTTCATATACAGTATATCAAATTGATAATGGGCTCTTATTGAAATTTAGGGAGGACCCAAGTAAATTTACCCACAAAGAACCTGATTCATGGAGTAACTGACCTGGAAAACTTGAGACTAAAAGCATTCTGACAGACAAGGGCAGTTTCTACACAGAGGAGGCAAACTGAGGCACAGACAGAAAAGTCATCAAAGGTTTCCGTCATTCCTGTGATGTATGCTACCCCTGTGGCTATACCCACAGATTAAGGTAAATACGGACTTATTAGAGTTTTGCATTAACAAGCAATTGACAGGTTAACCTCAGGAAGTGACCAGTGCACTTTAAAAACATGAAGCTGATAAGTATTTGCAGTTTTTGCCACAGCAGTGAGAAGTCCTTAAATCTAACGGTGTTCATATAATGAGAAAATGAACACTGTGCAGCTAGTACATTAAAAATCTTGTTCTACAGGTTTCATCAGTTATGCTGTACGATGATGCTTAACTGATAATATTACATATTTGATTATGAAAAACATGGCTTTAGAGGCTGCTCTTTTGAACAGATTTACGTCTCAGAGTCTTAACACTACCTTTGATGAAAAAGATCTTACCCCTTGTTTGGCCTCTTGGTTGAAGTCCTTTGCCAGGGTTCCCATCAGCACAACATTTATGGAGGACTGCTGAGACGACGTGCTCTGCTGCGAATCCTCTTCTGCAAAAAGGTGCAGAAAATATGTTTTAGGGGAGCAAACTGTGAAAACACAAAACAGCTCCAAATTAAGATAACAATTAATAGCCTAATAATACCCTTAGTTATTGATCTAGGGATGAGAATTAGTAAGAGTTTATCTATACCAGTGCTATTAACAATCCTGCAAATCGATCCAAGTCTCTAACGATTCCCTTATTGATTCCTGCAGATTTTCCATGTGGGCAGAAAGGACAAAATTATGGGTTTCCACACATGTGTAACTAAGGGTGGATATTAAAAAAATGGTTTGAATGTTTCATTAGAAATTGTTGCATCTCTTATAATTCTTAGATCAGCTGTGTTGGTTTATGATTGACACGTCTGACTTAAAAAGTTGGAAATGTTTAATTAAGAGACAGAAAACTCACTACAGATCATCAGGTTTTTGTGTCAATTTGCAGAAAAGAACAAATCATCAGTGGATTTTTTTCAAATTTTATGTTCTAAAACAATTAATGCAAAAACAACTTTCATCAGAGTGAAAAGACTGAGTTTTACCGATGTTTCATATTAGGGGTTTAACCAAAGGTTAAACAGTGGAAATGCTTCATGAGGGTAATAAATTCAGTGGCAAATAAACATTATAACATATTTACACTCAAAATTTGAATTGGCAGAGCATTAAATAAACTATAACAGGTTCAAGTATGGAGCCTTGTGGGACCCCGATTGGGCACTTAAGAGATTTGACACCACTGACAAAGTCACAGTTTTCCATTTAAAATGACATTTTCCTTGACTGTATATGTGGAGAGTTAAAATCAGTCAGTTTGGATCGACCCTTTCTGCCTCCATCTCAGCACAAAAGGACAGTCTTCATGCTGGGAGGCTTTCTCGACACATGTCACATGAATTTCACTCACAACTGGAATGACATTTAAGCTGCTGGTTTGAAGCTTGTCATGTCCTCTGTACAATCACGCAACATCGAGAAAGAGTGTGTTTATTAGAGCTTTAGAGAACATTTAAAATAATAAGAAAGGAAAGTGAAGTCCAAATGATGTGCCTGTCTCTCTGTACTTCATTTTGATTTTTAATACAGCAACAATCTCATGTGAGTGTGTGAGGAGAGCTGCTTTAACAGGTTATGATAATGGCTGACTGTTGTCCCAAAATTATCATTGATACAACACCAACAAAGAAATGCAATATTTGATACCTGTTTTAATACCACAGCAGAAATTGAAAATGGACTGACAGATAGTTCAATTTCTTCAACAAAAAAATTGTAGTGCTAAAACTGCAGATCCAGAGAAGAAAACTAAAAACACAACATTCTTTGTCAATAACTCTTGTTGAAAATGTATTTTTTCATTTATTTAAGCGTTGTCTAGCCAGAAATCAGAGAACTGTAGTCCAGGGCAATATCTTGAGATTTTCAAGGATAAGTCTGTTTACTGTTACTCAGACTCAGAAATCAGAATCAGAATTACTTTAATAATCCTCAATGAGAAATTCTGTTGTTTCAGTTGCTCTTATATCCAGTACAGTAGCAGGAATATCAAAAAATGACATTGAAATAATTAAGAGCACAAAAATTAACTATAAAAACAAGAAAGCAGGTCACAACAGGCAGAACCTTTAAGATATACTTCAACACACTCTAATATGTCTCTGGACCGCCTTTAGCTTTGTTTACAGCTCATATTCTCTATGGCAGGTTTACTCATTGCATGCGGCTCGTTAAACTTTAATTGGTGGCTCGCATGGTACGCCAGCTTAGGCTATAATATATCAATATAACACAGCCAATACATTTTTTAAATGTGCTGCATACATATACACAATAAACACGGAAGCATCTGCATTGTGTTTCTCCTTTCACCTCAATTAACTATGTTTCCATAAGAGGGTTAACTGGCAAACCTGGCAACCAGCACGTTTACAGCATTTTTTGCAACACCGGCTCACTTGACCGCAGTGCACGCTTTCAGGTCACGATCGTCCAGGTAGCCACTGCAGAACGGATCGATTTCTTATTCAAAAAAGACAAAAAACAGACGTAACGAATATTGAAGATAAAGAGTCCGTGGAAGCCGCAAACGAAGATCAACATGACGCCGGAGAGGGGACAAGCGGGCAAGCTGTAGGTGTTCAGAGTAAAAAATGGAAGGTACGGGTCATACAAGATGAGCACAGGAAATTTCAAGAGAAATGGACAGACGAATTCTTATTTATTCTACATGGCACGACCCCTCTGTGCTTGATTTGCAAACAATCCCGCGCCTGTTTCAAACGAAGCAACTTGGAGCGCCATTTCAAAACGGCGCATCCGAATTTCAATGAAAGTTATCCACCTGGCAGCGAACTTAGAAAGAGAAAAACGGCACAGCTTACTGCTTCACTTTGTGTGCAGCAACGTCTTATTCACAGAACAACCTCTACTGCAGAGTGTTTAACAGAGGCATCTTTTTGGTCTGGCGTGGATTTTTTGGTGGCGGGCAAAAAAAAAAAAAAAAAAAAAAACATTCTCCGACTCAGAAATGGTAAAAGACTGCTTTTTGGCTTCAGCAGAAATACTGTTCAAAGACTTCGACAACAAGGACACGATTCTTAAACAAATAAAAGGATTACAGTTCTCGGATTCAACAATAAGGAGGCGGATAGAAGACATCGGAAAGGACATTCATGACCAGTTGTTGGCTGATCTGCGTGCAGCTCCATGTTTCAGCATCGCCGTGGACGAAAGCACAGATATCACTGATGTTGCCCAGTTGTGTGTTTGGGTGAGATTCCCAAAAGAGAACTCTTTTCGAGAGGAAATGTTGTCCTTACTACCACTCCATGGACAAACAAGAGGTGAGGATATTCTGAACGCCCTTTTAGCAAGTTTTGAGGAAAAACACATCTGCTGGTCCAAACTTGCAAGTGTATGTACTGATGGTGCCCCAAGCATGAGAGGCAAAGAAAAGGGTCTCGTTGGCCTCATGAAAAAAAGAGATGAAATACCCAACTTCATCAGTTTTCACTGTATTATCCACCAGGAGTCGCTTGTATCAAAGCTCAGAAACAGTGAATTCAAAAACGTGATGCAAATGGTTGTGCATGTAGTAAATTATATTGTTTCAAGAGCACTAAACCACAGGCAGTTCAGACAGTTAATTGAAGACTATGACACAGAATACAGTGATCTTTTGATGCATAGTGAAGTAAGATGGTTGTCCCGTGGAAATGTGCTGGAGCGGTTTCTGAGCCTTCTTCCTGAAGTTTGCACTTTCTTGGACAGCAAGGGGAAACACCAGCCAGAGTTGACAGACCCACATTGGACTGTACAGCTGGCCCTCCTCACTGACATTACCTGTCACCTGAACACTCTCAACTTGCAGCTCCAAGGGAGAGACAAGCTTCCAAGTGACATGCTGAAGATAATCAGAGCATTCCAAACCAAAATAACAGCTCTGTGGATACCTGACAGAGAACTCATCCACTTCCCAAAACTCAGAGCAACAATCTCAAATGACCCATCGCTACATCAGCACTTCAGCTACGGAGGATTTGTTGAAGTTTTGGAGGAGCTGAAGGATGAGTTTGAATCCAGATTCAGTGATGTGAATGAACATAAGGACATTGTCAATTTTATTGAAAACCCTTTCCATGTGGATGTATCCTCTGTCACTCCAACCATCACACAGCTCTGCCCTGATAATCGTGCTGCTTTGGAAAGTGAAATAATTGAACTGCAAACGAATGACATTCTCCAAGCTGAACTCAGAACAGGTGTTGGTCACTTTTGGAGTTTGGTTTCTGAAGCAGACTTCCCCACTTTGAAACCACTTGTACAGAAAGTGATGTCTTTCTTTATGAGCACATACACATGTGAGTCAACCTTTTCAACCATGAACACTATTGAGAGGAAACAGAGAAACCGGCTGACCCATGCTCATCTTGAATGCCTCACTGTGATTGCAACAACAAATTATAAATAGAACATGAAGAAAGTCAAAGACATGCATGCCAGCTTCCGCTCATCTCAGTACTAAGGTAAATATGGTCTTAATTGAAAATGCATTGGCTGTGTTGTATCTTCTTTTGTGGGATGACTTGTTTATATGTAGAAAAATGTTAATCTGTGTGCGTGACTTGGACTATCATTATAAAAGTGGCTCTCCCCTTGACTTTGCTCTGCTAATGTGGCTCTTTTGCAAAAAATAGTGAGGATCACTGCTCTATGGCATTGTTTCGATAAGCTTATGCAATGTCACAAGATTTGTCCAAGATCACAGCACTGCCTCCACAGGCTTGGACAGTAGGCACTGGGCATGATGGGTGCATCACTTCACCTGCCTCTCTTCTTACCCTGATGCTCCCATCACTCTGGAACAGGGTCAATCTGGACTCATAAGACCACATGTCCTTCTTCCAGTCCTCCACAGTCCAATCTTTATGTTCCCTTGCAAACTGAAGCCTTTCTTCCAGTTAGCCTTACTTCTCGGTGGTTTGCTAAGTTAAATTCAGGTGGCGACTTTTTTTTGGCCAGGCAGTGTAGATATAGTTTTGCCTGTTCTGGTTTGATTACATGCATCAAAGTGTCATCTCAAGGCAAAGGCAACATATTGAGATATATATCGTATATCAGGATATGGCCTAAAAATATCAAGATATGGTAAAAATGCCATTTCATTCAGCTCTAGAGTACAGTTATCACAACCACTTTCTGTGTCCAAATTAAGTAAAATATTACAAGCACTGGACAATAAACTGGACATTAAACATAAAATGCTAGACTGAGTAAATATCTTTGGCTGTTTGTGAAAGAACCAATTTGTGGAAGGATGAGAATATTGTTTAACCCAACTGCAGCATGTATCATAATTTAGTAGCCAAGGCCATTGTTCAATGTATTTCACTAGTTCATCTGGGAAAGAGATCACAGAAAGTGTTTGGGTATGGCAGAACCTTTCAGGAACATATCCAGCAGGAGACTAGATTTGTTCAACTAATATTCTTTACAGATCAGTAAGATAGTAGGCGAGCACTACCTCACTACAGATCATGTGCCACTTTATAAAACAAACTTCTCAAAACATGTTGAAGTGGAGCAGAAAATGTCCTTACTATAGAGAACACTGTCGTATTGGTGGGGGTTTTTTTTCTGAAGGTGTGACAGTCATTTATTGTTTCTCCACGTAAAAATAAAAAATCATATATTGTATCCAGCTAAAAAAAAAAATCTAGATTTTTGGCCTGTATATCTCTGAGCCCATGAACAATCAACCTCAGACAAGTGAGGAAACAGCAGTATTAGTCAAATCAGTGGAAGTACAGTTTTTTTCCTGGAGGGACTTTGAACCAAAACAAAAGAAACAAAAATGTGGAGGAGGGAGATAAATCATTATTTGGGCGACCACAGATCAAACACAAAAACCCACAATGCACCAGCAGGTCAAACACTGTACCCACACTGACAGTCCTGTGAATAAACTGACAGTACAGGAGAGGTGACCCCCCCCGTCCCATCCATCAGCTTGACACGGAGGCGAGTGCACGTCTGGGGGGTTTGTATGTGCTAACAGAAGGATGTCTACACCACAATGAGCGCCTCTACTCTCTGTGGCTTTTTAATCAGGCTGCTTGTAGATAAGAGGGCCACAGACGGGACAACAATGAGACACACAGGCCGCTGTCTGCTGCTGCCATCCAGAGCTTACCCCACACATACAGTCCAGACGGATAAAGCTAATGCCACGCTGCACCCCAAACATTTAGCTTTGTGGTACTACAGGCCTTTCAGATTAATTTAAGCTCAATTGGTGCTTTTCCATTTGTGGTACCGGCTCATATGACTCGACCTGACATGCTTCAAACTTTGTTCTCACTCTTTTCAGTACAACACTTGATTCATCCTCAGCCTAGCTGCCCAGAACTGATGTCACATCCAAACTAGAATTGTTATGAGAGCGCAAACCTCCGCAGGGATGGGTATCGAAAACCAATTCCCGTTGAGAATCATTACAGCTCCATCAAAGAATCGATATCATGAGTCTTTTTGCTAATCATTTCCCTTATCAATTCCTTAGGCTCCTACTGCACAACCTTGAGTGGTAACACCAGCAACTAACAGAAGCAGCTATCTATGCTGTGACATGTGTTTGACATTGTTGAAACTGAAAATCTGCAGGCGAAGATTTGTCCACACAGAAAATCTACAAGAATCAATACAAGAATAGTTAAAGAATTGGATCGATTAGCAGGACTGTTAATAGGGGTGTAAATCATCAGCTTCATGACGCTACGATATCGTTTGTTTTGGACAACGATACGATATTTGCCGATATCACAAAGTTTGTAACGATTCGATTTCAATACAATACTATTCAGGGGCCTTCGATCGATTTAAGACTCGCTGAACACAATCAGCTACATTTCACCTGAAGCAAGAAATAAATATAAAGCAATATCTAAGTTTCATTACTGATATGTGAAACGATGTGCTGACCTTTGGGTATGATAGTTTATAGACGATTATAACCATCTGTATGATCTAATCATGTTTGAAAATTAAAATTGGTTTATTTCAGGTACGGTGCTTTTTTTGCCCCCACTATTACCTTATGGGTCTTACTGTTACATTGTTATGTTTGTATATTATATCAAGTAATGATGCAACACTATAATACAAATTATTGAATTATTTAAATTTCATTATTATTGACCTCCAACATTTGACCATGCTCAAACTAAAAATGTGTAGCTTTGATTTTAATTTAATACAAACATTTTTCATGTTCAAAATTAGACTTATTAACTTGACTTACTTAACATTTATGGTTTTGTTTTACTGTGATGCCTGGTAAGCACAGTTTGTATGTCAGTGTGATCAGACTTTGTTTCACTGTTTAATGGTCGGTGTGGAGGAGGAATGGCACTAAGCTCTCGCTGTTTTACTTTCTAACTATATGAAATTTCATTAATCAGTGCGCTACAAAATCAAATGATGAGATAACTCAGTGCACTCATGTGATAATGCACTCCTGTCCTCCGTGCAGCATGCATCCTCTGCTGTCAGATCGACCGTATCTTACCCGGATACAGCAGAGTTATTTTCTGATTGGCCAATATGTCTGGCTTCTGTTTAGCTCTGTGATGCTAACAGCGTCTTGCTACACGTCCGCCTACAGCGGTGTTACTCAGTGGGTGCTACACAATGCATTTTACAGCAGGAGAAATATCACGTGTGGTGTGTGAGACTGAAAGTGTTCAAATGTGTTTCTCATGCGCTGAATGCGTGAGTCTTGACAGCCCTATAAACTTCAGAACGACGCACTATCCATCCATCCATCCATCCATCCATCCACCCATCCATCTATCCATCTATCCATCCATCCATCCATCCATCCATCTATCTTTCCATCTCTCCATCTCTCTATCTATCTATCCATTTATCTATCCATCTATCTATCTATCCATCTATCTATCCATTTACCTATCTATCCATTTATCTATCATCTATCTATCCATCTATCTATCTATCCATCTATCTATCTATCTATCCATCTATCTATCCATTTATCTATCCATCTATCTATCTATTCATCTATCTATCAAAATGTAATTATATAGCACAGTTTATAAAGATTCAATTGCAGCTCAAAGCGCTTTACATCAAGACAAACAAATGATTGACAAAAGATATATGTAAACATACACATCAACATACACACGTGCATACATACACATACATAAATAATGATAAATCATTTTCTTACAGCCACCCAGTAAATAAACAGTCAGAAGAGGTCCATCTACGTAACATTCCATTGTGATCGTACTGATAGTAGGTAGGATGTCAAGAGGATTGAGAGACTAATGCACACCAGAGAAGCTAAAGTAAATGAAATGATAAATTTAAGATGACTGATAAAATTCAAAAGAAAAGATAAGAGAACATTCAAAGCAATAGTATCACACTGTGGGAAAGCTCCATAAGTTGCCTAGACCTTTGTCAAAGATTTCTGTATCGTACCTCCTCACTCAGGTTTAGACAGGTTTGTAAGTATCCTTTTATTTAGCAGTTAACAATCCAAAGTATCCCAGTTATATAATGCAAGAACATGCCATAAATAATATAAATGTGATACATGTATTAAGGTGCGTTCACACCGCAAGCGACCCAGCTACCAAAGTCGCGTCGCCCACAGATGTAGCGTCGCGTGTCCATAAATACCTGTTTGGTCGCAGTTGGCGTCGGCCGTCGGTCGGTGACATCACGTCCGCTCGAGTTTTACCGCAATCATATCATATATCACATAATAGGATGTATAAGCGGACACTATTCCAGCTGTGTCCTTTTCACTCACTTATCAGACACAAAACACTGCAGCTGATGATGCAGCAGCATTATCTGTGAGTTTACCGCGGTCCGTCTGCAAATGTCCTCACTGAGATTAGTTCCGCCTAGAAGGAAGTCATCCGCCCTGTAGTCCGGGTGAATAACGGCACCGTCACACGTACACACACCGCTGATTGGCTGATGCCACACAACTACACACGACATCGCCTGAATAGATCAACTTTTTTTTAACTTTGACATCGCGCGACGAGTGAAGTGGTTGTCTTGTCGCCGGCTGTCGCATCGCGGGAGGGTTAGCCCCGCCCCATCGCGGCTGTACATTGACTTTGAATGGAGACTGATCTCCGAGGTAGTACAGGTAGCGTCCGGTGTGAACGCACCTTTAGAGTTTGATCAGGATGTTAAACCAGCACTATGTAGCTTTTCAAACATAATATAATCCTTCGATATTCATTGTGATGGTCCACCACTTTACAATGAGTTCAATGAAACCTCTGTTGTGGTCTGAAGTGGTCTGTATCCCTTTCACTGGCGCTATGTAACTTCGAGGTGGATGGTGGGAACTCTGCCACACTAAAAAACTACATGTTTGGACTGCTTTACGGCATACATCACTTCCCCCTATTCCCGATTCGTTTAAAACACGGAAGTCTCAGCGAAAGCCAATCGCGGAGCTTTAACTACGGCGGAGGCAACAACGTCAGGAAGAGAAAAGTTTTGTGGGAGGATACAAAACAAAGAAAGCGAGAGAAAAACAAGCTGAATGCTTGGACCAGAATAAACATCGGTTCGGCGTTCACTTGCTGCGTGAAATAAAAGACGAGGAGGGATGTCCAACTACTATCAGGTATGTTGGCAAACTAATTTATGACGAAGTTCCTCAAAAAACTTGACAGGAAAAAAGTACAGCACAACAAATCCAGAACGTACCAGTACTTAGTTTGGTTTAGACCTATTTCAAGTGTGTGATATCGCCAGCTCGACGTTGTCTTTACTTTTATTTACTTTATCGCTTCAACAGGATGGGGGCGACTTCACGGTAATAAAACCAAGTTGAACTTAGCGATTTTTAACATCTTCATTTAGTCAAAAATAAATACATTACCTCGTCGCTATCCATCCTGCAAACAGCCGCTGAAGACAGAAGAATACTTTTTAGCGAAGTCCTGGCTTCTGTGATTCGCCTACAAAACAAACGCATGCGACCGGCAGATGTTTATCCTTACGACAGTATGCACGCGCTATAGCTCATGGGTAGTTGAGTTCTCTATCCGGTCAAGCGAGGATCTTCCGTAGTGCTGCTTTAAAGGTGTAGTCAGCGATGTGGGAGAAAACGGGTGGAGGGTTTGTTTATATTTGAATTTAGACCCGCCTCCCGAAAGCTGATGGACGTGCATCGTCATGGAAACGGCCGTAGAAACTGCGTAGCTGACGTAGCTAAGGAAACCCCGACTGGTCAGACAACTCGACTGCCAATATTGAAAACATCACAACAACAGTGCATTTTGGCAGATTGGACAATAAGATGAATGCCTGACAGCTGCTACTGTTATGTGAAGCACCACGAAGCTAATGTTGCTTACCTATCCAGCAGACGGACGGCGACATCCGCGTCCGTTTTCAGGTCTTTCAATTCGCGGAGTTCCCTCCACCGTCGGAAAGTAACAAAAATAAAGTAATGTTGATCCGGGTCTTTGCTCTTTTGGTCATAGCCCTTCTTTTCCACTTTTCACTCCTCTGACCTCTTTCTTTGGGCTGTTTTTCAGCCATTGCTACCGCAACTATTGTATCTCTCTCTTATGCTAACTGTGCACTCTACGCAAACTATGACTCCCCCTCCCCCTTCTGTCTGATCTGCGCATGAGTATGATCGCCCCCTGGACGTGGGGGGGTTTACTTTGTTTTGGTAACTCGGCCTGAGCCACAGTATTTACCGGCTGAAATTCTGAGTCAAGGCTGTATATTGAGACCGGATTTTTTTGACATCCACAAGATGTCACCATGCTGTCAGTGGTGACATCTTGTGGATGAAGAGGAGAAATACGGTGAGTTTGACAAATACTGCATTAGATTAGAAGATTAGAAGATCGCTGAGTACACCTTTAAGTCTGATTAAATAAAACTTTCAGTGTATAAAAAAATGACCCATTAATTCAGAAAATAACTGACAGCTGAAGGTTGATGGATGGACTCCTCGTGGCCCCTTTGTATTTCAAAGTCCTACAGGGGGGCTTTATGGACCAGTTCAGGAGAAAAACCAACAGCTTTTAAACACACATGTTAAGAGTTACCTTGGATGACAGCCTTAAGGATGAAGCTGTCAGCAGTTAACGACACCAGCGGGCCTTTCCGTACCACCTTTCCCTGGAAAAATAACAAAAAAAAAAAACAACGCAGTGAACTTGGAGACAAACTGAAAAGCATTTAGCTCAAATTGAAGCTGTGCAGAGTCTCACTGAGGGCCTGTCAACTGATCAAAGCTCCATCAGGAGAGTGAGCAGCGTTGATGAGTGCCTCTGGGAAATGAGCTGCGAGACAGAAGGTGGATTATTCCGAAGCTTTGGTTTCATAAATGCAATTCTGCAATGTGCTAATCAAAAACAGGAATTCAGCGTCACGTCAGGAGGAAAGGAGAAGCTGGGTGTGAGCAGATGATGGCAGGTGGAAATGCAGAGATATCAGTGCAGAAAAATATGTGAACCTTAAAGGGAGGATGTGTTACTGTGAAACTACACTGAACTGCTTCTGTCCATTTAATTGTATGCAAATCAGAGTTCTTTCCAGGTAACTTTAAAAGATCCCAGTTTTTTCTATTACTGTTCATTTATGTAGGAACACTGAAAACAATATATCAATCATTTCTTGCTTTTAATGACCTTCACGTGCAATTAAAGAACAAAAACATTTCTTTGAGTTTCTAAGACAAAACTGTTAAGACATGTTTTACTACGTGATTTTGAACTTGTAGAGTCTGTTTATCTAGACAATTACGGGCGTCCCAATCAGTTTTATTTGCCCCCAGGTCGGCACGTCGCCACACAACTTATCTGCACCACCAGCAACATTGACCCTTCTTCATTCAGAGGTTTACGTGCCATGAAGTTCAACGGTGCAAACCCTACGCCCTGGGGCTCCAGAGACAAGCGACACCTACCACTTTCAACTGCATTATGAACTGCCATAACCAGAGGCAATGCCCCAGGAAGTTACCCCAGTTACCAAAAAATGTCCAAGTACGTAGGACCCGATAAAATCCCTGTTCACAGACAGAATCACAGAATTGGACATCAAAAGAGGAGAAGTAATGCAGAATATCACGGAAATGGAGGACATTTTATGTACAGCATGTTTTTGTCGGAATAAAAAGGAACATATCTCTCAGGAAAATGCTCTGATTGGTTCACTAATACAGCTTTCACACCAAAATTAGTGGGTCGACACAGTTTTTTCAACGCGGGTTAACCCACTGACAATCAGCAAGTGACTCCTCTCCCACCGTCATCTGACCTGGGTCTTATCAGCAGCAGATGAGCTGCGAGGCTGCTTTATTTTCTTGTGGCGCATTACGCTGATGTCATCACGTTGATGACATCATCAGCGCAACGAGGCACAACAATGTAAGCAATGGGAAATTGCATGGAAGACATGGACTTGGTTTTCTGTACCTTGTACTTTTGTCCCTCTTTAAGATGTACAAACTCTGAGCTGGTGATACAAAGGTGGATGGAATTGTTGCTAAGATGGCAAAGAGTCACGTAAGTTACAGACAGAGGGGACGGGCGCAATGTTATGCCGTGGGCACATTACACCGACGACATCCATAAATTAGTGGGTCGACTCAGGTGTGATGTTCTCACTGAAGCAGATCGAAGGCTCACCGATAAAAACCCATGTCACCTGCAGGGTCAGTGGACCTGGGTTGAAATGCCGATTAAGCCCCTTTAAACTGCCGACAGGAGCCGTTTGTTACCGGCTTTAAACTGTTTTTTTGGCCAGTCTGAAAGGGAACATGTCGAGGAGGCAGCCTGAGACACCGGGTAATTGGCAAAGAAGCAATGAAACTCCAGGTTAACTCCAAATACAGGGCAGAGCAGTTTCCCAACGATTAATGTGTTACAGGCAATCAAACGTTCTGCAAAATATGTCAACACACTGTTAACTGGACCTGTAAAGATTTTAAAACCACCTGAAGAGTCAGGGGTTATATTTCATTACTTTATACTGTGTCTTCCAGTTATTAACTTTGTGTAAAATACTGGCAACCAAAATCTCAAGAAATTAAACGGAATATGGAAAAAAATGTAAACAAAACTCTGGAAAAATTAAAACAGATTTTAAAGGGCTCTTGGTATCTTTCAATCAAGATTTGGACCAACCTAACCATTTGCAACAGCTGGATCAGCCTGTTTCAATGTCTGTAATCAGGCTGTTTCCTCTTGCAAAGCTCCAATCTACAGCACAGCCAAGTCATGAGGCTTTTGGAACAGAGCGAGGTGGCAGCTACTAGAAAAAAAAAATCAAAATAAGCAAAACTAACCAACCTTGACTAGTATGTTGGAGCAGTCCGTGCTGATGTTGATGGAGGAGATGGGGATCCTGTTTAGGTGTTGGGGTATGTGGGCACCTGGCACCGCCCCCTCTGATACGACATGGACCGGCATGATGTTAAGGTGGCCTGAAAGAAATAGACCAGAACATGATTGGTTCATGTAGCAACTTTGAGTGACAATAAAGGACGATATCTTAGTCTGAGAACATCTTTTTGTGGTTTGAGAAAATGTAAAGGTCAGAGGTTTCAAGCTGTCATCCATCATCTGTCAAAGACAACAGGACACACAGGCTGACAGATCAAGACCCAAACTGGGACCTGTGGTTCTGAGGTCTAAGGTTTGAAGTCCACCACAGTCAACTCATTACCATGATGAAACCTCTGACAGGGAACAGCAGATCCGTGTCAACAGCACGACGGGAGGGTTAAACTCCGCGAGCCGTTTCAGAGTGAAACCAGGAAAAGTGTTGGCCGTGTTCCCAGCAGGTAGCGCGTTGCTTCCTGTCAGAGCTCGTTAGTTTGACTTCCTGCAGATTTGACTCGAGAGTCCCTCGATGGAACCTTGTGGAGCGAGGACAGCAGAGTGGGAACAGCCTGCGAGGCAGACGAGCTGCTCATTCGCCCGTGCGCTATGCGACTCAGTCAGGCAGAAAATCCAGACAAAAAAAAGTAAAATCAAATAAATCTCTCTGATTTTGGACCGGAGGGGTGGAGCCAGAGGCCTGATTTCAGTATGATGCGTGATTCATTCATGAGGTTTTTCTGAGGAGTAGGTAGCATAGATGTTTCTGGAAATGACCTGTTGACCTGTAGCTGCTGCGAGTCACTCCATCAGTCTGTCTGCCTCAAAACTTCAGAGTACCTGCAGGTCACCAGTTATCAGGTGAGAAAAAGGAGCTGAAGACTGGATGGATTTTAAAGGAAAAGTGTTTGTTGTTATGCCTTGGTTTTCAAGAAGCGATAGTGAAAGTTTAAGCATGACGACCAACATATTCATTCAGTCACCCATCTGCTCATGTCAGTCACCTCTTCTTCTTGCCTCCCTGAACAGGTTATTCAAATCATCTTTTTGGGGTATGCACTCACTTAAGCACCAAGCCAGCCAGATTCTGCCATGACCCAACGGCCAGTCATGCTGCTGCTGTCACATCTTAAAATCATGTCTGTTCTCCCCCACAGACACAGTCGTGGGGTCATTCTGTGAGATCACAGCAACTCTCCTCCACCCCAAACATCTCCAATCGTCGATCAATGTCCATGTCCAGGCCCCTCACCTCATCCCGCAGGCCTCATCTGAACCTCAGCCCATCACATCAGAGTCCCAGCAAGCTGCTCAGAAGTCTACTCCTCATCTTTTTCTGTTTTCATTACCACTGCCAATGTCTAGACAGAATGATGGAGCAGTAGGGATGGGTACCTTTCACATTTGAACCGATACCATACTGACGCCCGGTACCTGGGAATCGGTATCGGTATTCAACGGTACCAATTTTCAGTACTTTTGCGTGTGTTTATGGGGTAATAAATATTAATTTGTTTCATGTTAAGATCTCAAATTTTTTCAATGTAAATTTATTTCTCAATATATAAAATTGAACAGATATATATCAAAACAACATTCAACTGTTTGTATTGTAACACTGTAGTCATCCCAAAAATTTCTTCAACATCAAAAAACCAGTGACTAAAATGAACCACAACTTAATAAATTAACTGCAGCCCTCACTTTAACTTTAGGGCAGTTTAACAATGGGTCCGACAGAGCTGTAAATAAAAAAAGCATTTACATTAACGTTACAAAGTACAAGGAATCGACCTGATAATGACAACTGACGCACATTAAAATGCCAAGCTAATACCATCTTAAACACGAGGCTTATTTACCTGGACCAGGTATCCTCCTTGTCGCATTTGCTGCCATCACCAAATGTTAAAGCCATTTCTTTTCCTGTGTTTCTGGCTGCAGACGACTAGTTGCCACAGGCGTGCTAACAGTGCCGAATGAATCCTTTGTGGTCGTGGATCTGAGGCTATCAAAAATTGTGCACTCTTCAGCTTTAAGGAAAATTGTGTGCGTCATCAGGTGCTTCCTCAGATTTGAAGTATTTCTGACACTGGCCCTACACTTGGTGTCACAAATATTGCAGAGAGCGTAATCTCCATCACATTTACTAAAGTAGAACCATACTTTCGAGCTCTTTCTCTCAGCCATGCTTGCTTTGTTGACTGAGCCCACGGCTGGTGACAAGGGATGGGAATCGAAAACCAATTCCAGTTGAGAATCAATAACAGCTCCATCAAAGAATCGATATCATTAATCTTTTTGCTTATCAATTCCCTTATCAATTCCATTCAATTGACAAGGTTCAGAAGCGTCAGAATTGTGGCTTAATTTTAATTACACCTACTGCACAACCTTAAGTGAGTGGAACACCAGCAACTTGTAGAAGCAGTTATCTATACTGTGATGTATGTTTGGCATTGTTGCCACTGAAAATGAGACCATTTGCCCACATGCAAAATTTGCTGGAATCGATAAGGGAATCGTTAAAGACTTGGACCGATTAGCAGGATCGTTAACAGCATTGGTATTGATAAAATCTTATAAATTCCCATCCCTACTGCTGACATCATTACGCTATTGCTGTGTTGCGTTCAAGTCCGGTATGGAAATTCACCTACTCTACCCAATAGTATGCCTGCTTCTTCCACTCCCTCACAGTCACAAGAATGCGTTTAGGTATCTAAACATAGCACCGTTTGATTTTACGTGAATCAGTACTTGGTAGTACCAACAGAATTCGGTCGGTACCTCTGAAAGTACCAAATTCGGTACCCATCCCTAAACTTAAGAAACTTAAATTTAGGTCTTCAAAGATGGAAGACCTATGTTCAAATTTCGAACATGGGCTTCATCGTTTATTTTGACTTCTACTTTGAACTGTTCCATTGTTAAAATTACCAAAAATGTACTGACAACAAGGAGTGTGTGATAATATTTTGCTGTATTGATATTTGAGCACAGGCCTGGTTATTGCATCCTAGTTTGAGAGGATATTACTGGAAATGTTAAAGAAAACCCATCAAACACTTTAAGATATTCTGTCGACAAGAATGCCCAGAACACAAGGATGTGCACTGACAACACAACAACATGCCTCTGGTGCATGATATCAGACACAACGGAATGAATCACAATTAGCCCAAACATCTGAACAGTCAACAGTGAACACAATCTAAATTTGACTTTTTATGTTAATCATATTTTCAAGAAGTGCAATCGCTCTGCATTCGGAGAGGGGGGGGTTACAGCACATTGAGTGCAAAATCAGAGTGCGTTCCGGTTTCCCACCATCCACTCACAAGCAAACAAAGTCTGAATTCTCATTTCTAATTGCTTTGACAATAACCAATCTCCCTCTGTGCACACTCATTAATTATGGACAGAGGTGAACTCGACGCTCAGCCCGGTGCTGAATGCAGTTTGAAGGTTCATTTATACACAACACAACTCTCCAGCTGCCACAGGCACACGCTCCAGCAGTTTCACCCACTGAATAAATAAAAAAATAAGGCGGCACAGCTCAGCAGGTGATTTCAGGGGGCTTTTATCAGGTCAGGAGCAGCTTGCCAGTTTGGAGCAGGAGGAGGGGGAGTGTCCCGAGGGAGAGCAGCTCAGCAGTGCTCAAAGAAGACCATTTATTAAAACCGTTTAAAGTCACTCCTTAGCACTGAGTCACGGGCTCTCTGAGGACGGTGGGCAGACGGACCGAAGACGCAGACACGCCGGTTTAAGATTGTCCAGCATCTCACCTGCAATGTAGATCCTCCAAGGGAAAAGATAAAGTTTAAACCCAGAAAGCAGCTGCTCCGATTCTGCAACAATGTGCAGTAGGGCTGGGTCTTTCAACATGACGATAAGATACATATCCTAAAACTGGAGCCATGATACAATGTGATACACATAAATTATGAATATTTGTTTTATTCACAAGAAGAAAAAGAACAAGGAGGAGTTTTAAATGATTCTACAACTAAAGAAGCTTAAATTGGGGTCTTAAAGTTGGTAGATTTAATTTCAAATTTGGTACATGTGTTTCATCATGTAGTTTGACTTCTACTTTGAACTGTGCCATTGTTGACATTACCCAAAGAACATTGACAACTAATGTCAAAACATTGAAGTGGCATTGAGTTTGTAGAATCCGTCTCGATACACGTATCCCCAAGGAGTTTGTGACGATATTTTGCCATGTTGATATTTTGAGCACAGGCTTTACGTGCCATCGAGCTGCTCCAACAGCACAGATCTCCACCAAAGCATTTCCAACATTGTTGGGCAATTATTGCCCAAAAGTGGAAAACTTATGTCTTGCACTCTTGAAAAATTCTCTCAGCAACCCTGGATCTGGATACGGATCTACACCAATATTTAATCGCTTGCCATACCCCACACAGTCCCTGAAAATGCCATGACAATCCATTGACAAACTATTTTAGCAAAATGTGGAAACTGTCCTATGAAACACTGTTGACTGATCCTTCAAAATATACTGTATCAGCATAAGGGTTCATATCAGTCCCAGAATCTAAGGCTTTTTTTAAGTGAAATGACCAACACTCCCTAAAAAATGCCAAGAAATTTCACTGAAAACGTATTTAAGTGAAAATGCGCAAAACTGCCCTATTTCGCACAGACATGCCCTGAAAACACCATGAAAATCCACTGAATAAAAAGCACAAATGAGGAAAACTGTCCAATGTCATACTGTTGACTGGTCCTTAAGAATATTCTGGATCAACATCAGATTTATATCAGCCACAAAACCTGATCCCTTCTTTCCCGTGTAATGACCAACACACCCTGAATATGGATTCAGATTACCTCCAAAATCTAATCACTTCTTCTTTGGGAAAGTGCCATGAAAACCTAGTGATAACATATTTTAGCAAAAATGTGGAAAGCTGTCCTATCTCACACTGTTTAAAAACATTTTGAAAACTCCTAGATCCAAACCAGGATTCAGGTCCCCAACAAAATCTTACTGCTTCTTCCATGTTCTATGACCAACACTGAATGTAAAAGCTAGGGGTGCAACGGTTCAGTTAGCCCACGGTTCGGTTTGTATCTCGGTTTTGGGATCACGGTTTCGGTTCGGTTTCGGTTCGTGTTTTGCATTAAAAAAAAAACAAGAAGTTTGACTTTCCAAAAGACTCCCTTTATTTTGCTATCGAGAAAAATATATTATGACAATGCCTCTTAGTCTTAACTATTACTTGGCTTAAATAAAGTATTATGACATTTATATAAAACACTTCAAATGTAAACACATGGTTAGAGTGCCTCTTAGCTCCCTGTAGTGACTGACTACTGAAATACAATTTACTATGTATTGTACATGATATACACTATAGCCTACATGGACAAAATATAATCAGAGGTTAATATAGAAATGATTATGACAAAGTTCATGCATTTTTTGTCCTGCAATAGAGTTTTGTTTTTCCAGCTACAAGCATGATTAAACAATGCATAAAAGGAGGAGTGGAGAAAAAAGTGAGAGAGCGCTGCGGCGATCAACTGACGTCTCCATTACACACACAACAAACAATAAACGTGAATGAATCATACGTTTGTATTATGATATCTGTTAAACTTAGTTTATTAACACTGCGTCGACTTTTTGAATGGATTAATCGGACTAAAATAACAAGTTTACAGGACGTGGAGACTCTGATGATAGCGCTGTCCATCTCATCCATGCGTAATTGCGCACTGCTGCATGTTCCTATGAGACAGCGTCAGTCAGTGAACAGTCTGATATCCTGTCTGATCTGCTCTCAGACAAACTAAGAAACATCAGAACGGATGACAAAACTAAGCTTTTGCCTTTTTTGTTCACCTGTTCAGTGCGCTGTTGCTCTGAGATGTTTTTCTCTCCAGCAGTGATCTGTCATCAGCAGGGTCGGCGGGAGAGAGTGTCCGCCTTCAGGTTCATAAGAAATAAAATATAGCCATAATTACTTTAATAAGAGCTCACTAAAGGTGAGCTGCTGTAACATCAGGTTCTACGTTATGGGAACAAACTTCTCCAGCACTGTAAAGCACACTTTTGCTCTTTGTTTGTTGTCCCTCATCACACCGTGCTGTGTGTGATGCCGTTAATGTTAAACTGAGCACGCGCGTCAATTCTGCAGCCTGAGCTGTTCACACAACAGTCTGCAGTCAGGCCACATTTACAGGAGTAATCTGACAAACAAAACAGACAAACAAAACAAAACATCGGAATTGAGCATTAAGGCTGCAGTGTGAACGTAGCCTGAGAAAGCTAAACCTCTGGGTGATGAGGGCTGAGGTGTTGACTCATGTTGGACATGTATGCTTTAGCGTGTCGGACGAGCGCTGAGCAACGCTTGCACATGGTTTTATTTTTGTCCACTGTTTTCTCTCCCTTGTCATTATAATCCATAAGGAAACCGTAATGTCCCCACACCGCAGACTGTACGAAGCCAGTGCTTCTTCAAACTCCGGTCTCTCCACCTCTCCGCTCGACATAACTTTTTCTTTCTCCTTAACTTCCGCCTTCTTCATCTTAGCTTTTGTGAGGCCGAGCCGAGCGAGCCGAGAGTGCCGAGAGCTCCAGAGTGAGAGACGCCGCCCACTCAGCCATGTGCTCGGCTCCTATTACACAGTAGCGATTGGATATTTACTAGCGGGGCGGGGTTTTGTACAGAGCTGTGCGAGGATGGGAGGAGGGGTTGTCTGCAGCCGGAGAACAGGCGAGAAATCCATCTCACAGCTGTTAGAAATGAATTAATTGCAAAACCGAAAAACCGCGCTTCATAAAGGCGAATTGAGCCGTGCAGGGCGAACCGTACGGTTCGGTTTTAAACCGTGAACCGTTGCACCCCTAGTAAAAGCCAAGAAATTCTATTGAAATTTGGAAGACTATCATATCGCACGCTGTTAAGGAATTCTTTGAACAATTCAAATTAAATCCCTTCTTCCTTTTGCCTTAATGAACATTCGCTGAAAATTTTATTGAAATCCTTCTTTCCTCTGTGAGTCATAACCTAACAGACAAACTAGAGCTCAATTGTTCAAAGCTTTGTTGTAGTGCTTTAGTGTGTATGCAGTGTGAATTTATAATCAGTGACAGCAGCAAAGAAGCATTTACAGGACTGCCCTAGCTTTTAGGAAAATAACACTATGATTTTATATGCATAAAATTCAGTCAAGTTTGCCTCTTGTGGATGAATTAATCTAGTAGAGCAATTGCATAACTTTGAAACAAATACTTCTTCAGATATCTAATGTGTAAAATAACTGGGTTCGGGTTTCCAATATACAATCCTGGTCACACAACCTCATTGATGTGAATACATTTACATAAATAAATACCCTCAAAATTTCACGCAACACGAACTTATTATGAGCAGTTGGACTGGCAATTCTGACCTGCTGATCTCAATGTTATTTTACACTACTAAGGAGAAATGGCAACAGTCAAATGAAATACAAAACAGATTGTTTTCATATTATTTTATCTGATCCATCATCAGCTGAGGCTCGAACGTATCAGAGGGACTGGACGGTAAAAGAAAGCTGCAGAGTCTCCCCATGCAATAGCTATTTTTTTTATCTATGCATCCCAACAAATCTTGTGTCTTATCTCCTCCTCAGCCCTGGGATGCAAAAACAGATCTAAAAGGTTTATTTCCATGCAGGCTGGGAGAGTCTGCTCTGCTGCAGGAATAAGAGAAATCCTCCCCGAGGGCCCACAGAGAGATGAACCTTCGCTCACCGGCAGCCACTGATAAGAAGAATCCAAGACGGCTTCAAAAATACAAACCAGGGCAAACAGAGACAGGATGGCTATTTCTTATGGGCACAAATTAAATAAGGGCTTTGTCTGAAACTAATAATTGACCTCAAAATGGAAATTACATTTTAAGAAACTCAAGTATTAATTAAAGAGTGTAAAAGTCACACCATCATGACAAGGGAGGAGGACTTTACTGTCGCTTTTTCCCTATTATCCAACCTAGGGTTTCATTTTTGCTTTCAACAGAACAAGACAGGTTGACCTTTGACAGGCATTTTAAAGATACGTTGGGAATTTTTTTTTTAAGCAAAGTCTTGGCAAAAAAAAACAGGATTTCATTCATATACTTGAGGTAATCTCTGCTATTCCTTATGCATACAGGACACCATTTACAGCACAGAGATTAGACCACATCACCTTCATGCACTCCACGTTCATCTATCATGAGCAAAGAGTTTTTTCAGAATCAAGAACTACTCAGACCACATTTTAGCGCCTGTGAACATAAAGTGAAGTTGAACTTGATTGTTCAATGAAATAATTAAAACTTGATAAAGTTGTACTTACAATCTGTTAAAATGAAATGTTGTTTAATTGTAGTTAATTCCCATAATTTTCCATCTTAACTTCCCAAGGAGAGTTTCTGGAGAGGTTCCGCCTCTTTGCCAACCTCGAAGTGCTACTATGTTTTAAACATAAGAAAATTAATATTTTATCTATTGGTGTTATTGGTGTTTTTGTTCTTATACTTCAATGACATATGTGTATTTGGAGGACACCACTACAGGGCACACAGGGATCTCAGGCTGTATGTGATGCTGCTTTCCAGTAGTTCTGGGAAGTCGGGATTTTTGAGTTCAGAGTGGGAAATTGGATCTGGAACGCCTCCTGACATTGGAATTTTCCTACTGGGAAGTTAGGGGTCCCTCACCACCCCCATGTTGACAATCCAAGATGGCTGTCCCCGGTGTAATATTCCATTTCAAATCACTTCTGACTAGTGTTTGTCGCATTATATCAGCCATATTAATAGTAATATTCAATGTTCAGATACAGAAATGCTGCTATAGTGTTATTTACATTCTTCATGTGCTATGTGCAAACAACTATGCAGTGCATGCTAACAGTAGTTAACAATAGCCTTGTACATGGGCAAATATTATATCCGACTTTGCAACTGGAACGCTCATGATTCAGATATGACTCCCTCTTCCCAGTGTAAATGGAACGCAGCGTAACAACCTGCTGTGTCAAAATAAACAAATAATTCTGTTGTACAATACCCAAAACCAGTGAAGTTGGCACGTTGTGTAAATTTTAAATAAAAACAGAATACAATGATTTCCAAATCCCTTTCAACTTATATTCACTTGAATACACAGCAAAGACAAGATACTTAACGTTCGAACTGGTAAACTTTGTTATTTTTTGCAAATATTAGCTCATTTGGAATTTGATGCCGGCAACATGTGTCAAAAAAGCTGGCACAAGTGGCAGAAAAGACTGAGAAAGTTGAGGAAAGCTCATCAAACACTTATTTGGAACATCCCACAGGTGAACAGGCTAATTGGGAAAAGGTGGGTGCCATGATTGGGTATAAAAGCAGCTTCCCTGAAATGCTCAGTCATTCACAAACAAGGATGGGGCAAGGGTCACCACTTTGTGAACAAATGCGTGAGCAAATAGTCCAACAGTTTAAGAACAACATTTCTCAATGAGCTATTGCAAGGAATTTAGGGATTTCATCATCTACGGTCCGTAAAATCATCAAAAGGTTCAGAGAATCTGGAGAAATTACTGCACGTAAGCGGCAAGGCCGAAAACCAACATTGAATGCCCGTGATCTTCGATCCCTCAGGCGGTACTGCATCAAAAACCGGCATCACTGTGTAAAGGATATCACCTCATGGGCTCAGGAACACTTCAGAAAACCACTGTCAGTAACTACAGTTCGTCTAAACCTGTAAGTGCAAGTTAAAACTCTACTATGCAAAGCAAAAGCCATTTATCAACAGCACCCAGAAATGCCACCGGCTTCACTGGGCCCGAGCTCATCTAAGATGGACTGATGCAAAGTGGAAAAGTGTTCTGTGGTCTGACGAGTCCACATTTCAAATTGTTTTTGGAAAATGTGGTCGTCATGTCCTCCAGACCAAAGAGGAAAAGAACCATCCAGACTGTTATAGGCGCAAAGTTCAAAAGCCAGCATCTGTGATGGTATGGGGGTGTATTAGTGCCCAAGGCATGGGTAACTTACACATCTGTGAAGGCACCATTAATGCTGAAAGGTACATACAGGTTTTGGAGCAACATATGTTGCCATCCAAGCAACGTCTTTTTCATGGACGCCCCTGCTTATTTCAGCAAGACAATGCAAAGCCACATTCTGCACGTATTACAACAGCGTGGCTTCGTAGTAAAAGAGTGCAGGTACTAGACTGGCCTGCCTGTAGTCCAGACCTGTCCCCCATTGAAAATGTGTGGCGCATTATGAAGCGTAAAATACAACAATGGAGACCCTGGACTGTTGAACAACTTAAGCTGTACATCAAGCAAGAATGGGAAAGAATTCCACCTGAAAAGCTTCAAAAATTGGTCTCCTCAGTTCCCAAACATTTACTGAGTGTTGTTAAAAGGAAAGGCGATGTAACACAGTGGTAAAAATGCCCCTGTGCCAACTTTTTTGCATAGTGTTGCTGCCATTAAATTCTAAGTTGATGATTATTTGCAAAAGAAAATAAAGTTTCTCAGTTCGAACATTAAGTATCTTGTCTTTGCAGTGTATTCAATTGAATATAAGTTGAAAAGGATTTGCAAATCATTGTATTCTGTTTTTAATTACAATTTACACAAAGTGCCAACTTCACTGGTTTTGGGTATTGTACTTTAATGCCATTAATTGTAATATTCTGCATTGATGATAATAATGATGATAATACATTTTATGTAAGGGTGTCTTTTATGGCACTCAAGGTTGCCTTGTAAAAGATAAAAAGTGCATTAAAATAGGCATAAAACAGGTACAACAAAACAATACAATAGACCGTGCAGAAGATCAGAGGGAGTAAGAGAGCTTGAATAGATGTCTGCCTGTGACAAAAACAAATGTTTACATTTATGTTTGGATATGATACAGTTCATCTGAAATAGGGCTGAACGATTTGAGAAAATAATCTAATTGCGATATTTTTCCCCAATATTGCAATTGCGATTTACTCTGCGATTGTTTTAATGTTCCTCATCTTGTGTATTCTTAAACAAACATAAGCAGTAGATCGTTTTACAGTATGACCAATATGACATTAAATCAATCTAAGGATAAAAGATTTGAGAAAAAGTGGAGAAGTGAAGAACAGAGGCAAAATAGGTATGAAATTGTAAAAACTGGGTAAAAAGAAATGGTACGAAAGCCAAACCAAAAGTTAATAAGTGGAAAATAGGTATGAAACTGCAAAAAAAAAAAAAAAAAAAGGCAAAAAAAATTCAAAAGTGACTAATGAAAATTGAGCAAAATTGGGATTAAATTTCAAAAGCCATGTAAAAATCCCAAACATGGTCTGACAGTGGCCAAAAAAAAAAGGTGAATGGAAGCAAGATAGGCATAAAGTTGTAAAAACTGGGTTAAAAAAAGGTTACAATAGGCATGAAATTGCAAGAATCTACATCACAATGCCAAAATGTTCAACAAAATTTGGGTTAAAAATATTGCACTGTCTGCGATTTTGAAAATTGCAACAAGCCATATTGTGATTTAATCCAATTTTCAATTAATTGTTCAGACCTAATTTGAAATACCCCCAATGTAAATTCCTCGGCGTAACTTCCCATGAAGAGTTTCTGGAAAAGTTTTGCTACTTTCCAGAAAATTTATTAAAAGAAACATGAATTCAATTTTGAGCCACTACTCAGCAGTTTTTTTGAAACAGGTATCTGATAAAAGTAAAAGTTAGGTAAGTCTTAGTCTGGCGTCTTGAATAAATAAGATTCCCTCAACCATCAGCTCCCACTACTTCTACTAACCCTTTGTAATCCTAAAACTAGTACATGAACAAAAACGCTCATGACACTAATGGACATCAACACAAATGCAAGAACAAATTTTAAGTATATCTCAGGCTTTAGTGTTGGCTATGATGTGTTAAATGTGTTAAAAGTAAACTGCAAACATGGCAGTAATTTGGAGAGCGAAAGTAGCAAACTAAATGTCAGTATTCAATATTATAATAAAATATTTGCTAGCAACTAATAGCCAGTTGCCAAACCTCACCATCAGCTTAACCTGAAATCAATGTCTTCACTACTTTCCTTCTTGAAACGTCATAATGTGTTGGTGTGTTGGTGGAAGGAGTGGCCGTATTAAAATAAAGGTCAATAAGTAGTGGGACTGTTTATTTTGAGCCTTTTTGGTATATAAATGAAATAAGGTCATTTTCTTCCATTTGTACCGGTTGAAGCTGGAATCACTTTAAAGAGGACCTGCTGGACTATATGTGCAACCAGTTTGACGTACTTTTACTGTGTACCCTTTGAGTAACATTTTTTTGTGCTTCGAGACTTTCATTTCTAACCTGCAGCCTGTTTCTGCTCTTGCAGGTGTTTTCCTCTTACTGAACTGCACTGAGCCGTTGTAGGCTGTTTGCCCTTGCCAGCCACTGCATAATGGAAATGGTCGGAGGTTTCAATAACTTGCAGTTATGAAACACCTCAATGAAAAAAAAAAGTTTAAAAAAAATCTCTCCTCAGCAGAGAAGTACACACAAGGCCAAGACTGTCAGATAAGAGGAAACGATCAACAGGCCTGTAATTACAGCACCAGACAAGATGGCAGCTTAATAATACTGTCTGAATGCACCAGGGATTTTCCTCCAAAATACTTTAATGTAAGGTATCAAGGAAATAATGTTGGATTACAGATGCAGAAATGACAGCCCATCGTAATGAGAGCATGAAAAGGGCGGCAGACATCAAGAGAGAGTGTAAACACCTCTGAATAATCCCTAAACTGAGCCTGAATCACTGCAGTAAATGAAGATGCTGCAACAAAAGGCAGAGTAGATTTGAAAGGGGAGAGCTCACCTAATGCACACAAACAGGCACAAAAATGTT